>JBBIGC010000024.1:12011442-12028978 GCA_037576955.1 Lepidarchus adonis
TTCATTAAATGTTGAAATGTTAATCTGGTGTTGTGGTTGATTTGTGGGCGTGCTATTTTAAATACCACCACCGTTCCATCTGTGAGGAGAATAATAGCCTGTCTCCAACAAACTGTCTCTATTAAACGCCTGGTCGTGAGAATAATTTTTTAAATAGGCTACTATTAGAAGATATACGGTATATCTTTGCTGTGATGACACATAACCACTCTGGCACTAGTGGCTGGTGCTGATTGGTTGTTGGGATAGTTACTGCTCTGACATTTATCCCCCATTTAAGGGAAAAATACACTTTTACAGGCTGGTAGTGAATTATTGTAGTAGTTTTGGGGTCAGATTAGTAGAAATGCCTCAACATTTGCAAACATTCCTTTTGACAAGGGCTAAGAAAAGAAGATATCTTTAAAAATTATAAATGAGGACAGAATAACTGAATTATCCTGTAAAATCTCCATTTGTGGCAGAATAAGGAGACAAACCACAAGCTTCACACCACGCCCCATATTATATGTCATAATTATTTAATGTGCAATTTGTCTCCATGTTTCATGTCCTATGTTTTTTTTTATTTTCCTTTATTGATAATGTTGAAAATTCTTTCCAGTTCTTGGCCATTATCAATAGTCATCAATAAATCACAGCCCTGCTATTGACAGCCTCCTTTTGGTATACAATTCAACCAGTTTCACTGGAAATAGTTCTAGATGTTACAAGTAAAAATGTCTTGCTCACTTCTAACACAGAGTTGTGCACAGTGTCTCACTGTGTAACTGTGCAAGTGCATTTCTTAGCATGCAGCCCGGCGGATAGAAGCAGGAAAATAAAGCCAAATGCTCTCATCAGGTGTTCAGCATGTCCAGACAAGTAACTTGTCAAAACCCTTGTCTGGAGAAGACACTTAACCTTTCCCTTCTGACAGGCTTAAGGACTCGTGCTGCATCCTGGGTCTGTCTGCCAAAGAGCGGCGTTGGAAATTGAAGGCTGATCACAATGCGCTGAGCATCTTTTGAAGTAGTTTGTCAAAAAGCATTCGGTGTGTCACACTGATTTACTGAACCCTGAGCACGACCTATTTCATTTCAGCACTTATGGATTCCCCCTAGTGCGCCAATTTAAAAAGGACACGTTTTAATGAGGTTTTCACAGTACGCACTAAAGTCACATGCTCCCTACTGGTCTGATGCTATCTTGTACACGTATTGAATTTATTGTGGCTGCAAAGAAACCGAGATGCCCCTTTGGACAGAGACGGGGGGGCGCCATTAAATCTTTATCAGCACTGGACAGACAGCTTGACTTTCCTCTCCATTATACAAGTTATCTCTAAACAACACAGCAGTACGCCTCACTAATCCATTTGATGAACCTTCCTACTGGCATCATATCGACTCAAAAGCCCGTAAAAACTATGAGCCTAATAAACAAATCCCATCTCAACCTAACTCTGGAAATCCCATGCAAAAAAACGAACAACTCAAAGTAGGTTAATGGCTACAGCTGCAGGGGAGTAATGAACTAGCATACAGAGCAGTGTCCAAACACATTAGGCCAAACATGAGTGAGCTCCAACTGGCCATAAGCCACAATGATCTATGGCTACACTATCATTCTATCTTCCATGGCTACAACAAGTTAACACCTCATTTCAAGGCAACTCTCCATAGGGCCAGCATGCTGCCAGAAGGAATGACCACTGCTTTTCCCCACTGTTTCAGCACACTAATACTGATGATATTATGATGTGACATTACTAACATTTCTAGAAGTAAATGTTAGAATTAAACCCCAGATCATTGTGTTTGCAACAGAATTATTCCATCTCTGCTTTTCACAGTCCTCAAATCCGAAGCTGCATAAATACATTCTTCTTCTAGATTAAAATGCAGATCACAGACACACAAGCTGACACACAAAAACTAAACAAAAGATGCTTAAAGTTTTTTTTTTTTAATGGACGCTGGCTGCACTAGACAAAATAATCATATTCCAAATATTTTGTGATACTTTGCTCCTATATTTGCTGTACAATATTACAAACATATTAGTAAACCTCAATTTGAGAAGGTGAATTTAAGTACAATATGATGACAAAGTGAAAAAGTTTAACAGGGAGTTTCTCCGAGCAGTGGTTATTATTCCTTCCTGCACATTAAAAGCATAATAGCCTTACTAAAAAATTGGACATCACTGGCAAAGTTATTATATTTGATTACTGTAAATTTTTCAATGATATCCAGTTGTGCTTAACGTGCCTGGGGCATGAATGAATAAATGAATGAATGAATGAATGAATGAAGCTATTTCTGACTTCAGGTTGATTTTAAAGCAGACCTTTTAAGTTATGGGACCCCACAGTATTTTCATGTTTGTGCATTCCCTCACCCAGGACCCCTGACAGAACAGGTTGCAGTAGGGCAAATGTGTTGGAATAGGGAAAACAAAACTCCACTTTATAGACTGACCTGCATTAATATTATTACCAAAATAATTGATGTTTGATGGACCATTTCTTAATTCAGCAAAATAATCCTAGATCACTTATAATTTGCAAGTCAGTCTGGATGCTCAATTCATAATAAAGGAGTAATTTGTGAATGGGACTTTTATCTTGCACTCTGGATCTTGCAACAATATCAATTATAGGAGAAGAAATTAAGATACGATATATCACCCAGCCCTTATCATGCTTCAGTTTCTCCAGGCTTCTTTCAAACAACAGGTTAAATTGCTGCCTGCTCCCTATATAGTGTGTTATATAAATTATACAATCAGAGCTTCTACCCATATAGTGCAGAATCTATGGGAGATCCCCAATTCCTTTTTACGCTATCCAGTTTATGCTGTTTAGGTGCAGAAGCCTGTATTTTAACTTCTAAGTAGTGCACTACTTAGGGAGCATGGGGCAGTTTGGGATTCAGCCACACCTTTTTAAGTAAGTATTTTACTTTAATAAAATACGTTATTCTATAACTTCTAAAGGAAAATCTTACCTTGCATTAATGTAGCAAAACACACGGAAATCAGCAGCATTCTCCTAGGTAGAAAGTCTGTGTTTACCATCACTGCAAACTTCAAAAAACAAGTCTCAGCTAAAACCCTGTTTAACTTAGTCTTCCAGCAGCACTGTCATCACAGCCCCGCCAGCGCTCAGTGCAATTTAATGAAAACAACAGAAAGCCATTCTGCAAACGAAGAAAAGTAAAACACTTGCGCGCGCACTCCTCTTACAGCAGTACAGTTTTGGGAAAACAGGCAGATGTTTAGGTTGAGCGCGTCTGCTGTCACGTGACCAGCAGCCAATAGCACAGAAGGGAAAAAAACATGTCATGAGTTGAGACGAGAGTGTACCCGTTTTCCGACAAGCCCCGCCTTCTGCGCGGTGATTAGCTAATAGTATATGACGATATAAATGAACGACTTGTGCGACAAAATTACAGTTGCAGGATAATGGTCAATTATTTTCTCATAAGGAATTTTTGTCTTTTTATGATTTTCCTGTCACTCCAAAGGAATATGCTGTAGTTTCTGATGCATCATATGGGGTGAGAAGGTTTTTGGTGTCTGCTCCTAAAGGTAGAAATTGTATTATTCCAGATCTAAATCCCGCTAGCATATACATTGGTAACATCTGTCTTTTATTGAGTGATAAAGCTACAAATCAATGTATTAGACAAATTATTCAAAGCGATATTGTTTCCAAACCTGCAGCTCTATTTTATTGGAACAATATTTACAATGATATAGACTTGGATTTTATCAAGGAAATTTATTATCACTAATAATATAAGAGAAGTTACTCTCAAGCTGCTCCATAGATGTTATCCGGTAAAAACATAATGGAAACAATATGTCATCTTTTTTGGGACTGCACGTATACACACATTTTGGATTGATCTAAATTTCATAAACACCAAAATTGATCCCTCATGTAAACTGAAGTTTCAACATATTCTATTTGACCTCTCACATACCGATAAAATAAATCCAGGAAAAAAATATATTAACAATCTTCTGATTATTTTTGGCAAATTTCACATACATTGTACAAAATTTTCTCAACAGCGTCCAAACATTTGCTTTTAAAGCCCTGTTTTCCAATTATCTAGAGAATCTAAAGAACAGCAATAACTCCAAAGCATGTAAAACACAAGAGCTGTGTCGAATGTATAGTTTCACTTGACTTATATGCTATTTATTTATACCTTGAGCGCCTCTTTCTTTTAATTTGTTATTTTGTTTGTTTGTTTTTTCCTAAAGTATACTTTGTTGTTTATGTACTTGTTTTTGTATACATGATTTGTAAAAGATACTGCAAGGTGTGAGATTTTTCATATTCTTTCTACATTACTATGTATATTTGTTGTTCAATTGCTTAAATAAAAAAATAATAATAATTTAAATATTTTTTTGAAGTATATATTTATATTTATATATTTATATTTATATATTGTTTTAAAAATACAGTTGCTATCAGTAGTCAAAGTTCATGGTTAATTTTTTATTTATTTTTTTATTTTTTTATTTATTATTTCTTAAGGTAAAATCATGTTACCTTTCATTATCTACTATAATCTTTTCTTTGACGTGATTACAAACAGGTTTAACTTAAGGGCCTGCAATTAGCAGTTGCGTTTAGTCATATTGCAATGAAGTACATATTCTATCTAAACTAACTGCAATGGATGACTCTCACATGGCTCTATTTCCTCTACTACTCCCTAAGCTGGTCGTTTTCAATAGCTACATTATACATTAATATTATATTTATTGGATAAAAATAGACAATTACATGGTTGTCCCAAGAGTTCTTAAATAAGATGATCTTAATTGCCTGAAAGACAATTTTTCAGATAAGATTTTATGTCTAATGCCCAACCAACACTACTTTACAGTACAAAGACAGTTACAATAAATAGACAGAACAATATACACACAACACTCCAGTACTGTTATGCAACTTTATGCAAGTTAAACAGGCTGTTTTTGTTGCTGTGCTTAAAAAAACTTATTTTGACTGATAGATAAGTAAGTTGTGCCTTATTTATTTGCAAAAAAACAAAAACAAAACAAAAAATCCACTTTTTGGCAGCATTTGAATTGTGATTCTGTTCTTTGAACTGGAAGTCATGTGAATCCTCATACAGTCCACTTTACAAATACAATGCTCTATAATAAATACAAAGGCAATGTAAAAATATAAAAACATACAATAAAATGAGTAAACTCTTTCATAAAAAAGAAAGAAATTAATTATTCCATATAATGGGCATCTAAATAAAAAGGTCATAGAAACATAGGAGCACACACTATTCATAATGTAACCGAAGTTATAATTTAGTGAGGTTTGCTGCTACACACAATGCCAGTGAGTGAGAAAAAAGAGTTTTGCTTGCAGCAGCAAAATCATAGTTGCTATAAAGTGCTATAAAGCATCAGATGTTATATCTGCTAGGTGTAAAAGTAACACACAGTCTTAAAATGATAATGAAAATTCAGCTTACAACATGCTGTTGGAATGGCCTTAATTAAAGAAGCAGTGTTGGTGCAGATGGCACAGCTGCACTGCGTCTGGAATTATAAAGCAGAAGCGCCCCCTACTGAAAATGGCCATATATTTACTTAGGCCTTGACCCTGTTTTCTCCACCTGCATTGCTGTGCTGTTTTCCCTGCTCTGACTCTACTTAACTTTAGCTAATGATGGGTCTAAGTCCTTTACATTTTTGAATAGGAATCTTTTTCACTGTTTTATAGACACAAACAGCAGAAAATATCTTCAGTACACAATAAAAATCAGGGAATTAATTGTGAAGTGAATCTGTGCAACTCATAATCTTGGTTTGTGCAGCTGAGTACACGTGCTATACTTATTCAGTCCAGCTGAAAGGAACTTTCGCACAAAGCACATTTTTAATTCATTTGTTTTGGGGCAGAATAATCCTTAAAATATGAATCATCATTGCATTTGTATATCAAGGTCACTATGAATCAGGAGACACTCAATGAATTCTGACTGGAGCCAACTCGCTGAACAATGGCTCATCAATCAGCTGTCAGTCAGAAGACACGGTAAGGCCTGTTCCCCTGTCTCTCTGGCCCTGGCTGACACTGCTGCTGTCAGCTGTATGCATGACAAAGCATGGCTTAATGTCCTGCTGTTTGATAAGTGCCACATATTCCTCTGCAAGGACATGCATGGTGCTGGCCGTTAATGTTCAGAATAAATCAGTCAGGACTGCCTCCCACAGCTGCCAGTGCCAAGCGCTGTTTTAAACACCGTGGCTTTTAAATGCGGATGCCCCTGGTGCCAAGGTAAAGACTTACCTTTTTTTTAAAGCTAAAGGAGGAAAGGCTGGCTTGCAAATGAAAAGTATACGTCTCAAAAGGAGTGTGTTCTTTTTGCACTTCCATAAAAAAGAAGCTTGGTTTGTGTAAATGACAGCAATCATTTAAAAAGTGAAAAGCACTGCATGGGGGCGCGCTTGAGAATTTACTCCGTCTCCTAATATGCACAAGCTTTTTGTAACATTAAAGGCCCCTGTTGGAAACAAATGAATCTGCATGCTGAAATGGAGGGAATTAATTTATGCTGTTTATTTGGGTTTTTGGCTGTTAGTGCAATTTGCAAATCGTCTGCATCCTATTAGTCACGTCTGGGAAAGGGTCCAAATTCTGGTGGTGTCAGTCAGCCCGTAGGCATAAAATATGGTATGGAGGGCAGCTTAGAGGCCATAACACAAATAGGTGATCTGGACCGGACCGGTTATAATTTTGACCTATTTTTGTAATCCAGTGTTCTACAGAACATGTTTAATTTATGCATTTATACACATACACATGCAGTACTGTATAATACAATATAATAAGCATAATATGCATCTTTCAAAGTATGATAACAGTACAAAAAACAATTAAACATTTCAATATTTGATTTCGATTTTTGATTTACTATTTTTATTCAGATTTTACGTGTCCTAGTGGGGTTTTTTCATATATCCAATTCAAATTTCAAATTCAAATTCAAATTTTATTTGTCACATACACAGTACGATATGCAGTGAAATGCTTTAACGACCACCCGTGACCTTAAAGATATAACAATTTAAAGACAATTTTAAAGATGTAAAACACTAAGAAGAAATAAATAGAGCAAAATATTTAAAGACTTCTAAAAAGAAATATAAATCTAATATAAAAAACTTATCTATAGATAAGTGTGGAGAAACGAGGAATGTTATACTTGTTTTGTGTGTTTTAGGAGGAAGAGCTTCCGGACCCACATTGTTTGTGATGTACTGTGTTTGTGTGAGCAGGCTGATGGCGAATGCTCAGACCTACCAGAAGCGTGATTGATACACAGAGGAATGGCTCGTCTGATCTGAGCTTTCGCCATCATGCCCCACTCACGGGTTTATGCTTATGCGCATCCAAGCCTCTAGGGGACGCACCGGTAACAGGTTGGCCTTTTTAAAGACTGGTGAAACGAGCAATAAACGTGGCCAGTTTCCTTACTGGTTCAAAGAGCACAACTTGTGTGTGAGTGTGTCATTAGCGGCGCTCTCTCCCAAGAGAACCGCTACAATATTAAAATATCAAAATTATTTACATGTCTGCACCTGTTATAGCCTCCAAGCTTCTGGCAATGATTTACATTACATGATGAAACATTGCTGTGAGTATTTGATTGTATTCATCCACAAGAACATAAGTGAGGTCAGGTGCTGCTGTTGGGTAGTTAGTTCTGGATCACAAACTCCAACTCATCTAGGTATCAAACGTATTGAATGGTGTTTAATCACTACAGAGAATGTAGTTCTAATGCTGCATATCCAAGTACTGTATGTCTTTAGCCTTTAGCCTAGTCTATGGACATGATGACCTTCAGCTCCCATTCTATTAACCAATCTTCTAGTCTTGTTATGTTGATGGACCCCACAAGTGGAAAACAGAGTGATTTTAATCTTATGCATAAATTTAAATACACAAAAACCATTACAGGAGTGTTGCAGTCTTCCAAACTACATTACGACTGTAAGTAAATGATTAGACCAACTTTCATATGGATATAAATCAAAATCCAACATCTTATTATGGATAAATTACAGAATAAAAATTTATACTCAACCTGCATTATAACATCTGTTGGCGTATAAAGATAAATGACTACAGTTCACTAGCCCACATCATTTATTAGGGACTTTGCCATTACATTAGCTATTAATAATCCTAACAAACATACAGTCATATTTTGGGGGGTGACTAATCTGTTGTCACATGACAATAAATGTGTCTATTAAGTAAGTTAATAGACTGTTTTGCAGCCAGACTGACCAGTGTGAAGGGGAGAGTGTATGATAGAGCTGGACGGTTCAGTCAACGCCTCAGTGACATTGATGTATGGAGCAGGTTGGCTGGTGCTGTGCTCTTTCTCACTGTGAGCTGCATTTCTCAGTAGATGATGAATGAATGCGCTTCTCAGCATGTTGTGGATGTATATCACTCTGGTCCCCACAGGATGAGAAGATAAGTAAAATCCAAGCTGCAATGTCGTCTCACCTCCATCTTCCCCAAGCAAGAGGAAAAGTATAAGGGAGGTCAAAAACTCTGCTCTGAATACACGTGGACTACCATGCTCTAAGTCTAGGGAAAATTCTTCATAAGTGTAGTCTCACGTCAATATACAGATCACAAAAAGCAGTGGGCAAGGCTTCAGTACCTACAAGGCCTGAGTATCATTTCATTTTAACAGTGTAACAGGATCCTCAACGAACTCTTAGAGAATGTTGCATGGTCATCAGTACAAGAAAATGGCAAAAAATTTGCTATACAATACAAACATTTCTTCATATATGTTTACTGTATGCGCATGTGAAAACATGTTGACTAACAAATGAAAAACAAATGAAATGAACAAATGAAAACTCACTGTGCACTCTGCCACATCCTTTCTGGGGCAGCATTGGTTTGGTGAGCCTCCCATGCACTGATGATATGCTTGCTCAGGGACGTCTTTCAGTTGGGTGCAGAAAGGTGGTGTACTCCTGAGGGGAGACGTGCTCCTGATTTCCAAGATGCATCACTGACAGTGACCCCAGAACCGCGGACACAGCGGCACCGTCTGTGTTTTTCACCTCACCATCACTAATAATTGTTCTCTATCTCCTTTTGGCAATGGGTCGCACACTTGTATCCCTATGCCCCAAGTAATTTTCTCAATTCTCAGATGCTTTAAAGTTTAAATGTTTATAGAGGGTAGTTAAAAAAGAGGTAATGCAATACCAGGTTCAAAATAAGCATATGAGTTTCATGATTTGCAAGGGTTTGCATTAGTTGCGCTGTTATACTGCATATAATACTTATTTAGAGTTTTACTTCGCTCAATAAAGAGACTAGTGTGTTGGAGGAGGCTAATGTTGAAATAACCCAGGGAGTTTATCAAAATAATGGATATCAGAGGTGTATTCATGAAGATGGTTAAAAATGTGGCCTATTGTGTCTGGTTCAGGCCCTACCCATGAATGTGCTGCTATCGAACATACCTCTGTCACTCCAGGGTCAGGAAGACAGCGTTCTTTGCATGAGGCTGTTTTACAACCTCTGAAATATTCACGAAAAAGCAGGAAGATGAACGAGTTCTCGTGTCCTCGCTCGGGGCTCCTGTTAAAAGTAGGCGTTGATCGAGAGGTCAAAGCCGGAGAGAATTTTAAACATTGGTTGGCCCAGGGCCCCACAGAATCATTACAGCTCACTCTTCAATGGTGGGAGAGCAGGGCTTAGGGCCAGAGAAACTCAGTGATATATGAGCATAATCATCTCTCTCTCACTCTTTCTCTCTCTTGCATAGAGAAAGGATATCCTGTTAAGTCTCGTCTTGCATTTCAACATAGAGCAGTTCTGAACTGTAGTGTCTGTGCTGCCACTCTAGGGAGTTGTACCTCGTCTGCCCGGCCAATTATATCTGCAATCTGCATGCTGCAGTAAATGGAATAGACTTTGATGTATGATGGGACAGCTAAAGCTTTTAAACCAATGTAATAAAGATCAAAACAATCCATTCATGGAATATTAATTTTCTTTAACATTCACATTCACGTTCCCCCATCTTCTAAACATAATTTAGTATGACCAATGATACTGCCCACTCTTTTAGACATACCTGATCTGCGGGTTCATGTTGTGGATGTGCAGATTCACTGTTTCATTTTTAATTCAAATTTGTGTTAGACATCCTATAGTCCTTCATCAGTGGTCAGATTTCTGAATAAAAGTAATTTATCATTGCCCATTTTCTAAATACAGGTCACTTCAGTCTTTCATCAAAGGTCAGTTTCAAACCACAGGTCACTTAAGTCAGGTCATTTTAGTCCTTCATTAGTGGTCAATTTCTGGCCACATGACACTTTTGGTTGAAAATATTTGTTTGGTGGACTATTCTTTTCCTAGAGAGGTGTTTAAAAACATTCTGAAAGTGACTGTTTTGTCGATATGAACACACTCCATTATACAGTGCACCACAATGAAATTTAACTGCATTTAACTCAGCGATTCTGTTGAGTCTTTATTTAACTGACAAACGTAGAATAGAAAAAAATCCAATATTTCCACTGATTAACAGTGTATTTTGAAAATATTAACACATTTAGAATTTGTCACCTGCCACACATTAGGGACATATGTGTGTTCAGCATTCTGTTACATGGCCTTTCTTTTTAATCACACTGTTTAATTGTAATTGAGGTTACTAATTGTTTCAGACTTCAGCTTTTCAACAGTCTGTGGTTGCCATTATGTGTGATTTTTTGCTCATAAAACATTGTAATGAGGAGACTGTTACAGAGAGTTACAGCTTAGTTGGCTTTTATTAGAACCTTGTTTAAGTGGAACCTGTTATATTTAAACCTAACATATTGGATATATCTCAACTATGGGAGTGTATCATGCCAAGATCTAAAGAAGGCCTTCAGATGAACCTTATGAGTTCATCAAAAATCCTTAAAAGCATCTCTAAATTATTTGAAATGAATCATTCTACAAATATCTACAAGTAGTGTTAGTAAAAGAATTTTTTGACATGGGTGACATAGGTGTTTTTGTCCCTCAATAAATCTTAAGCTTGTGTAAAAAGCGTATATTGTTTTTATTCTGTTTGTCTTTTATTTTATACTGAATTTATACTGAGTTTAGAGGTAAGAAACAATGAAGAGTTGCAAAGAACCAGAGTCAGAGGAATAAATACTTTCTCACAGCACTGTACTCTGGCTTGTAGATAACGTCTACAATTAGAAGAAGAAAAAAAACAAGAAAAAAGTAGTCAATTAAGAAATGAAGCAATCATCAAAAATAACAAAATCAAGCACAAGAGCAAGACATGATTATTTGAAATAACAGTTATGAATATCAGATCATAATTGCTTACTTTAAAAAACACAACAAAAAGAGCAAATCTACAGGCCCTCACTTAATTTTAAGTCTTAGTATTAAAAAGTATTGGCAGGGAACATCACTGATACAGCATTGATTTTCTTGACTTTAGAAATAGGAGTTATAAGACATATATTTAAAAAAAGAATCTCCTCAGGAAGATTTCAATCTCCTTATGAAAAAATTATTAAAGCACTCAGAACATTTTGTATAAAAACCTAGGAATTACATTACATTAATTTTTTTCACCAGCAAATTAACATCATCAACTTTTAAAGAAGAATATAAAACAGAGCGTGTCTGACTAAGGATCAAGTAAGAGTAAAGGAAAAGGGATTACAAATGGTGTAACAAAAATAAACCTGCTATTGTACTACTCAGTCTGTACTACTGCACTACGCTATTCAACCTGTGCTATTCCACCACTCACTCTTAATTTCCTTTTCTGCTGTTTGTTTGTTTCTGTTTTGTGTCTTAACTGTTTCTATTTTATTTTTGGTTTTGATTTATTTTTTATTTTTTATTTATTTATTTTTTTGCAATGTAAAGTGACCTTCAGTTTGTGAAAGGCTCTATATAAATTCAAATTATTATTATTGTTATTATTATCAGTCCTAAAAACAAATCTCTGAATTTCACAAACAAGGATTGCATGTGAAAATCAGAAAGATTAAGAGGAATCTTGTACATTTAAAAATTCAATATCTCCCAATATATAGATATTTTATAACGAATACAATACCATAGTGAATGAGCCTTAGATATACATATATTTTAGACATGCAGATATTCTATGGATATTTTAGATATCTGTACACCATTTGACTTTATAAGCTGCAGCAAAGGATTCAAATTCTAAAGCTTTTAACTCCCCATTTTCATAATCCCTGACTAACTCAGATTTCCAGATGTAGTGTGTTCTGCCCTAATAAACTTGAACAGTAAGAAGTTAGTTGACCCTGGGAGAACTATGTAAAAAGTCTCTCAGACCCCTCAATAATTCACCCCATTTTTAATAGCTTCTACTGTAATATTCATATTTTTCTATGATTTTATCCTTTATGTTGATTAAACTAAGATTATTTACTTAATTTCCACAAAAATATGTACAATGCTGCTTAGATAATTGACGTGAACAGCCACAGTCTTCTCACACTACAATTCTCAGAACATCTGATATGACAAATTTACAATTTATAAATGTTATAAACTATACTTATAATATAAAAGTGTTACAATTCATTACACACTGTCTAGTTGCAAATCCTGGATATTTTGGTACAATCTAGCTATTTTTTGGAAATTGAGGAAAGTGGTTTTATTCAGTTTGTTTATTCTTATTGTGACCCACAACCCTGTACACCTGGAACTCCCAGACAGGATCTTTCAGTCACTTTTGAGAATGCTGTCATCACAGTCACAATAGAAGCTTGAACTCTAAACATAAATAAGCATAATCTTTCATAAATAACCTATTTCTATCAATGCCATATCAGGAAAAACATCCATTCCTCACCACTGACACTACTCATATTTATTATTTAAAAACTGAGTTTATCAATCTACAATGATCAAACTACAGATCACACCTCACCCTCTGCCCTTCCCCCAATTCTCAAACATTAAAGAAATACATCAAGACTCTTCTCAGTTCTGACACTTAAATAGTGGAATGAACTTCCCTTGAATGTTAGAACTGAAGAGTCTCCCACTGTTTTCAAATAACAACTGAAGACCCACCTCTCCGAAGCGTACCTTGGTCAAGACTAACTAAAAAATTAGATTATTTTCTGTTATGATCTATGCCAAATGCTATAAATGTGAAAATGTAAAAGTAATCCTGTTTTTTTTTAAAAAAACTTTGAAAACTATAAACAGAAAAAAAAATGCAGTAGAACATTTCAAAACAAATTAAATTTACTGGCAACAGGTCAATTATTTATATTTTGTATAAGTTTGTGACCATTTCCAGAGTTTTTCTTGTGGAAGCATGTTTTATGTAACAATTATGTAACAGTTATTTGTAGTAACACACGACCAAATACCTAGTTTAGGCTTAATCTGTCATTAAATCAAGTGCTGGAGACTTTCAGACATTCATGCATTGATGGGGAATCACCAAACCTGCACTTTTCTAAACAGCTCCAAAAACATGTGAACTATTTTTTATACACAAAGACATTTTTTTCATTTCTTATTGCTTTTTTTGTTTGTTTGCATTTATTCTGATGACAATAATGTTTGTGCTGGCAGAAAGACACTTGACAACTGCTGAGATAAATTGGAACAAACCATTTGCACAACTGAGTTTTGAACAGTACCGTATATTTTTCTGTTGTTCACAACAGAAAAATATACGGTACTGAAGTGTATTGGCATGAAGTGTAAGATTTTCATGACATAATGTCATGATAGAATCCGACTGGCAAATTTAATCTCTTGACCTCAAAGAATGTGTAGTGTAATTCCATTAACTGCCAATGGTGGCACTGTCCTGCACACACTTTTGTCATGGATGGGTGGGGGTGCACACACTTTTTGGGCAATTTTGTCTCTTTTTTTCTATTTTGTAGTGCACATACTATTTACAATCACCCAAATACTGCAAACTGAGTATTTGTCCCCAATTGCATTGGTGTTCCTGATAAGCAGGTGTATACTCTGAGATTTGTCCCCAGTTTTGATCTCTACTCCGCAGTTTTGATGCTGTGCTGGGAAAGAGCTATCATCCAAATAGTATCCAGTCACTGGTGGTCCCATGGGGTGAAAGGGAGGGGAAAAGAGAAGGCCTACAAAAAGAAGAACTACAACATGCCCCTATGTAGTAAGCAGACCTGGCAATGAGCATTAACAAGATACTACACAATAAAACAGCTTTTGAGTGGCAAACATTATAGTTGTCAATGCTAGGGACCCTAATTCATGCTCTCAACACCCCTGGTATAACACTGAATTTACTTGCTAAACTGTAAACAAATGTGCAGTGCAGATGACCTAAAACTGAGAATCACTGGACTTAAGCACTATCTTCAGATTAATACTGCCATCCTGTGGACATGTGTGGTTTAACAACAGCATTCCAAACAACAGTTTCTGACAGAAATATGCTGAAGCGTGCATTTGAAAAATATCAAATTTATTTCCCTTAGAAAAAAATGTGTACATTACACATGCACAGTCACACTGTAGTCATAAATATAGGCCAATGATTTCTCTTTTTTTTTCTTTAATCCACTGAGCGAGCACACAACTGCAGACTTCCACATCTTTTCTTGAGAACACCATGAATAATGCTTGCACTGTTGAATATTAAATCTCAATGCACTAAAAAGGCAGTCTGAAAATCAAGTATAAACATTTATAAATTATCTACAAATGGAGAAAAAAGTACAAAAAGTGTAACAGTGACCCAAACAGTAGACACCACATCTAATCACAAATGAATGCTTGGGGTCCATAGTTATTTATAATTTATAGTTGTAGTTATAATCATAGATATACAGTTATAGTTAATATAGATGTAGTTTAAACAAAAATATGCTTGATTTTCCTTTTCTTTTTTGGCAAAATGATGAACATTTTGTACATTCCTTTTTGGCAGTTAAATTTAGTCTTTTTTTTGTTATAGATATATTTTTCCCAAAAAAAACTTGTTCCATAGAAGTTTTATATCAGTCAAAACACTTGAACTGATTTGTTTTTTAGAACATCTACTTGATTTGACACAAATACAAGCTTCACACATAATATATACCCTGGATAAAACCAAGCAGAAGTGCAATCTAAACCAGCATGAGCTGCAGGAAAATGCAGTCACACACTGGTTTGGCAACCTTGCATTTCCATTTGCAAAGAGGACACGTTCTACAAAAGGCTGTAATGCAATAGGAGAGTTCACCTTTAAAGTAGACCTGCAGATGATACTGAATCTTGAAAGAAATGGGCGTTTGATCAAAGCTATCAAGGGTGGCCTTCTGACAGCATACACACTTGTATAAAACCACCTCTTAGCAAGTGCAAACATCTTGAATGTGGGCAATATATCTAATTATACTTACTGTTTAGAAATTAATCTAGAAATTAATAAGTTTATTCAACTGTAAACTTTTTGTCTCAATTTAAATGATCTTTTCATTGACACAGCCCTGAAAAACAGGAAGGTAGAAGTAGGTAAAGCAGAATAATGTAATTTCACAAAAAATACTTAAGTCCACAATAGTTTAACACGTTTCAAGTGTTTAAATAATCTGCAAAACTTTATTTTAAGAATTGTATGTAAATGCTTTGTACATGTTCACATCTGGTTTCCAGCTAACAAGAGTAAAATATCTATCAAACAGGATGAAATTTTAATTTTAATTTTATAATAATAACCCTGAACTTAAACCTAATTATATTAAAGGTGCATTCTGGCCTAGTACTAGCATCTGAAAATATTTGTTGTATTATCTTGCACTGTTGCATGCTATTCATAATTTATTTAACAGAATTCACAGATTTATATTGCTTTCATGTTTTTTTGCATTGCACAAATTATTCGTACAAAACCACCCCCACAACCCCCACCCATAACCCCCGTCATCCATAACTATCTGATTTTCTATCCACCTGGAGTGAGTTGTCCATCTGAAAGGGGGTTTCCTAGTCTTAATACTGGAAACTCCCCCTCAGATATTACTGTGAGGTCACAGCAGATGTGAGTAGGCATGGACACAGACCAAATCAATTGTTCTTTTCTGGAATTTTCATCCAAATTAAGTGTGGCCAAACAAAAGTAAAGTAAAAAATAAGCACACAAAGCTAAGAAATATTAGATGTATTGCTAACATTGTGATGTCATAACTTACAAAAGGTATAATGTTGTCCAGTGTGTTGCATATCTCAGAACCTCATTCTTACTGAGAGTATGAATAAAGCAATAAAACGTTCTGGGAAAGCCACCCTTCATAGCTTGAGCAGTCATTAAGACAGAGTTAGATTAGTCAAAATAAGTTATTTAGGCCAACCTTCTCCTTGCTCAGGGGTGGGCAGTTCCAGTCCTGGAGAGCTAATGTCTAGCACAGTTTAGTTGTTCCCCATCTCAAACACACTCACGAAACCTGGCAATTAACAACTGAGTTGAACCAGGTGTGTTTGAGCAGGAAGATCACCAATCTATGCTGGACACCGGCCTCCAGGACCAGAGTGACCCACCCCTGTTTTAGTTCAACATCCTCAAGACTGTAAACAGGCATGTGCAGAATTTGAAACATCTAGACATCTTTGATTTTACTTCTTCAGAAGACAACACCACCCCTACTGTCAGATTACAGAAAAATGAAACACTGTAGTTAGCAGCACAGCACTTGATCACATATCTATATTTTTCACTTTTTCAATTTATGTATTTCACCCACACACACACACACACATATTGGTTTTGCATCACTCACCATTCATATCACACTTTTGTGCATTTCGAAGGCAAACACAGGAGGCAAGTTTTAATAACAGGACATTTCATGAGCCTTCTAAAGTTATCATGATGAAGGACATGACAAGTAGGGATGTGGGACAAAGAGAAATGGCTTCTTGGCAAAGACTGGTGTTCTAAAAGATCACAGACCCAGATAACTAAACCTGGACTAAAAAGTCAGAATTTAATCACCATCAGCACAGCAGTTTAGTCCTGGGCTCAATCAATGTATAAGAAACAACAACTGGCAGCAGATGATGGTAAATTATGCTTGCTGAGTTTTGATGAAGGCCACTGCATTATTTAAAAGGTCTTTTTCTTTGCCACCTCTATAGTAATAGCACCTAGCCTACCATCTTTAAGTGATTGGGAATGGTGGCATTCGCGCATTTACGCATCATGTTCTTTACATGAACTTGGCTTCGAATTCTTTTCATTTTTAATGATCAGGTAACTTGTCACCTCTAAACACTATAATTTCACTCATGCCTTCATATATAATAAACCGCCTGGTGACATACAGTACAGACCAAAAGTTTGGACACACCTTCTCATTCAATGTGTTTTAATTATTTTCATGACCACTTACATTGGTAGATTCTCACTGAAGGCATCAAAACTATGAATGAACACATGTAGTTAGTGGGATTTCTTGCTTTATC
>JBBIGC010000024.1:12042344-12058189 GCA_037576955.1 Lepidarchus adonis
GCGTGCGTGCGTGCGTGCGTGCGTGCGTGCGTGCGTGCGTGCGTGCGTGCGTGCGTGCGTGCGTGCGTGTGTGTGTTTGTGTGTGTGTGTGTATGTCTACCAAAGATGTAAATAATTATTGTGCTGACCATATTAAAATACTGCAATGCAATAAAAAAGTGTTCATAGCTCTGTAGGCTCCACCCATTCTTATAACGATCGTGCCACACAGATCATTTCGGACACCACCTTAAGAGCATTGTGTGAGTTGCGCCGCCGTCCTTCTTCCAGTTGCATTTCCGAGTACAGCTCCTCTTCATCCTCCTCCATGATGTCGGACAGGTCCGAACCCCGACTGCTCTCTGTCTGGTACTCCTCACTGTGACTGTAGTTGGACTGAGGCAAAAATGCAAATATATTCAGAATACAGCACCACACTGTCTTACTTACAACCTGAGATTTCAGTGCTGACATTTTGGTAGCAGTCCCTAGCTACATCATATTAAACAGTGCCACCCCACAGCTCCCATACCTGCCTGCCCAGCTCTGAGCCCCTGAGGAAGTCATCCACAGATGCTCCTCTTCTGCGGGACTGATAGCTTTCCTCATCTTCCTCCTCATCTGAGTTCTGAGAGTGAAATCCCTGACTTCTCCTCTCCATCTAGATATGGCAAAATACTTTCAGAGACTTCAATGACTACAAGATACTACAACAGAGCACATAGTGTCATGGACTCTAATCACGTCCCCACATAAAGTCTCTCAAAACAGCACTCCCAGAAAGTATACCTCTATGCACTACCATTTAAAAGCTTGGAATCATGTCTCATATAATGTTTGTTAATTTATATACAGAGCATAACATATAATATCAATTTGAAAATGATACTTGCTTAAAATGCAATGGTTCTATACAGAACCATGACAACAACAAGCCCTATTTGTGGAAAAGTTGGGACATTTTTTAAAGAAGGTACAGAGAAATGGCTTTAAATAGTTTGGCTCACCAACATGACTTTATTTTGTAATTATAAACACATTTTAAATTTGATGTCTGCAACACCTAAAAAGTTGGACAGGATCAAAACAGGGATCATAGTTTTGAAAATATAGTTTTGAAAATTCAACAGCAAGTAGGCAAACTGGTAACAGGTGAGGGTATCATCACTGGGTATAAAAAGAGCCTTCACCAAAGACTCCATGAAAAGTCTTTGTAGACAAAAACTAAACACCACTTTGTGCCAAACTTCATGGGAGACTATTCAGTCAGCCTAAGCGCAAGAGTGCATATAATTGAGGTATTTTTCATTACAGTACATAACATTGTGAAAAGATGCAGGGAATCCAGAGAATTTCATTCTGTGTAGTTCAACTACAACTTAATATGCATGACCTTTGAGCCCTCAGAAGGCATTTAATTTATAACTGTCATGCCACTGTGAAAGTAGAGCAACATGGGCTCAGAAGTACTTTGAAAGATTCAAGATTCATCACATACTCAGTTTTACAAGTACAACATGTACTGAAATGTGTTACATCACCTCGACTTTAGAAAAGGTAAAGTAACTCATTATTATACCCTAACTAACACAATCCACCTTGGTAATCAAGAAACGCAACCTAAAACTTGAGAAATGCCTGTGGGCCAAAGCTCATCGGTTGGGCCAAAAACAGAGGAAACATACATTATGTTTAAATGAGTTCAGAATTTCGACTAGTTTTAGAAAAAAAATAGACAGGGAGTTCTCCATGCCAGAGATGAAATGGCAGTTATCAGCAAAAGGTGCAAAAGCCACATCTGCCATGGTATGGGGACGCATCAATGCCTACAGCATAGATGACTTGCATATGTTTGAGATAAACATTATGCAGAGGCATATTCGGATTTTGGAGAAACGTGCTGCCAACAAGTTGATGCCTCCTCAAGGGAAGTGCATGGTTATTTTAGTAAAACACTGTCAAGCTTTATTCTACACCCACTACAACAGTGTGACTTCGCAGAAACAAAATGTATTTGTTTTTGACTGCCAGCAGTCCAGACCTGTCCTATTAAAAAATATGACAAATTATGAAGATTATGATGTTCAGGAATTATTGAAGAGGATAAATTGACAGCAGTAACCACAGACTGTTGAAGTCTTGTACTAAGCAAGAATGGGCAAGAATTCCACTTGCAAAACAGCAACAATAAGTATTCTGAGTTCCCAAACAATTAGGAAGAATAATTATAAGCAAAGTAATACAGTGGCAAACAAGACAGTCCCAACTTTTTGTTTTGTCGGCATCAGATTCTACATTTGTTTAACTAACAAATGCATTTAAGTTGTTCAGTGAAATTGGAAGACGAGAAATCTTGTATTTGTAATTTTGTATATTAAATAAAAGCTCAAAAGGCATGTTTTATATATTTGTGTATGCAAAGTTTGGCTACCCCTTGATAAATAACAGCTTTTGGAGATTTTGTAGTTGTAAAGATGTTAACACAGTCTCTCTAAGACATGGAAATAAATACACAACATTTTCAGCAAACATTGATGCACACAGTAGTTACCCTAAGAGATCCAAAGGTTCAGATTCCTTTTACAGGTTTCAGACCTTAATTAACCCATTTGATCTGAAGCATGGACACAGCTGTCATTAGTAAATGTCATTAGAAAATGTCAGCTGGTGCCAGTTTCAAAGCTTTACAAATACTCTGACTCTTCAAACCTTTTGCACACACTTGTGGACACTCAACAACCATGGGTTCTTCTAAGCAGCTGAGTAAGACAATGAAATTAAAAATGAAAGTGATTGATGCCCACAATTCAAGAGAAGGCTACAAGAAGATAGCAAAGCGTTGTCAGCTTGCAGTTTCCACAGTGAGAAATGTAATTAAGTGATGGCAGTTCAGGGGAAGTGTGGAGGTCAAGATCTGGAAGACCAAGAAAACTCTCAAAGAGAACTGCTCATATGCTGGTCTGAAAGACAAATCAAAATCCACATTTGATTGAAAAAAAGCTCTAGGAAGATTTAGCAGACTCAGGAGTGGTGGCGCACTGTTCCATAAGACCTAAATGGAAGAGTCAGCAGAAGAAAACTTTACCTGTATCCCCAACATAAAATCCAATGTCAGAAGTATGCAACAGAACATCTACAGAAGCCGGATGTGTTTTGGAAACAAGTGCTGTGGACTGATGAAGTTCAAATAGAACTTTTTGGCCACAATCAGCAAAGGCATGTTAGGAGAAAAAAAGAAGCAGCATTTCCATGTCAATGAGGATTAGCTACAGTGCCATGTGTTGGAAACTTCATGATTATGTTGTGCACAGTGGACAAAGGAACATGAAGATCTCTGGAGATGGACTTGTAGCCTTGAGATCGTTTATATTTTTTCACAATTTTTGTTCTCAACTCCTGCGACAATTCTCTGCTCTTCTTCCTGTTCTCAATGCTTAGTGTGGCACAGACACACAACAGAAAGGTTGTGTTTAAACGACCTTTAAACGCACACTTGAGTTTAAATGACTATCATATGCTTGAAATAAAAGGATTTACCCACAATTTTGAAAAGGTGCCAATAATTTTGCCAATGTGAAATGTGAAATTGTGAAATTATGTCAAATTTGGCTTTTTTTGTGTGTTGATCCAATGCATATAAAGAAAATATACATGTTTATACCAAAACATTTGTAATTTCAATAGTCTTCTGGGCAAAATGGTGCATTTTCTGGAAATATTTTGACCATGACTATATATAAAAGGTTATATTGGGCATTGGAAGCTAACTAGTAAGAAACTTAGCCTTGTGTTTAGAGGGTTTTAGGTTTAAGTCCTGGCCCAACTGAAGTACCCTTAAGTAAGATACTGTCCTGCTACTTCCCAAGCATTCTTGACAGTCGCCCACTGCTCCAACTGTGGAGGAGTTTAATGCAGAGGTCATATTTCATTGTGGTGTACTTTGTGCAATGGGGTGAATTCACAATGACAACTTTAAACTTTAACTTTAGAAGTGAATTATCAAATCATATATTTTTATTTTTACTGGCATTTTATAAATGTGCCAACTTTTCCAGAACTGGTTTGTGAATATTGTGTCAAAAAATGTCAAAGTTTGGAGCTGGGTGTCACTAAGTTTGTGTTGACTGATAGGCCCATGCGCTTGAATGCATACAAAGGCATTCTGGGTGCAAACCTACAGAAGCTGAGAAAGAAATTTCCAGAACGATAACAATGGAAAATCCATTAGGCAGCTTTTTAAAAAATACTGCCAAAAAAAAAAGTTAAGGTAGGAATGGTGCTCTCAGAATTCTTCGATAATTGTCATAATCCCTAACAAATTATTTATATAAATGTTTAGTATGGCACAAATACTTTTGGGGACCTCCATTCTTTGCAGTTATATTATTCTCTAATCATCATTTTGGGGTTTTAATTGGTCGCACATTAGTATTACACTATTAATTTAAACTTGAGAAGTTCCATAGGACTAGAGTATTACAATTACTTCATATTTGTTTCTGAAATTAAACCAGCTATATAGTACATTCAAAAGATTGATTCCAAACTCTGAAAGGTAGTGTATGTTAGGCTGCACTTTTTCTGCACAAACTTTCTCATAGGACACTCACCCGGCTGCTCTCTGCAGCGACTCGTTGTGCAGCTTCGCGGGCAATAGCCTTGGCCATGTTGTCAGGGATGAGAGTGCCTCTGGGCTGGGGGAGAATTCTCTGTGGAGATGGTGAGCGGCGGTTGGGGCAAGGCGGGGCCTCCAGGGTTTGTCCATGGGGCAGGGCAGGAGGCAGGCTGGACGGAGAACAGACAGACTCCCATGGCTGAGGTGGACCTGTGGCAGGATGAAGCATGCCTGGCCCCTGCTCTTTGGTTTCCAGCTCTCTGGCACTTAGTGGTCTCTGGGGCTGGGGAAGAGCAAGTTGGGGGATATGGGGTTGTGGCATTGGAATGGTGGGCTGTGGAATAGGAATAGTGGGTTGGGGCTGTGGAAAGGGGTGAGGGGGTAGAAGCTGGAGGTGTGGAGGAGATGGTTGAGTGGGATGTGGCATGGGATGAGGCTGTAGATGAGAACATGGCTGGTTTGGGTGTATTGGAAGTGGTTGGAGGTGTCCATGAGGTTGATGTGGGCCAGTGAGTTGGGGGAGAGGTTGCATTGAGGGTGGAAGTGCAGCGTGCGGGGGCAAGGGCTGGGGTGGTTGGTGTGGAAGAGAAGGTTGAATGCGGTGAGGTGGAGGGAGGGCCTGGGGAGGAGGCACAAGCAGGTTGTTAGGTATGACGGCAACATGGGAGTCTTGTGATTCCCCTTGAGCCGATAAAGTCCTGACCACCACCTCATGGGCCTCCAAACACTGGAGACGGTTCAGCTCCACTGTTGCAAAATCTGCCAGCGGGTACAACACCTCAGCGATCTAAAAGCCACAAAAAATATATCGATATATATAATTGCAGTTTTCAGACCCAGACATTCTTTCTTCACTAATAAAATAGTATATATTATATAACAACCTTACATTCTGGTTTCTACATACATACTGGCAGCATGTGTCACAACAGTGTAGAGGACACTTCATTGAAAGCCAGTGTTTATTATATTTATTACGGTTCATGATATTAGCTACAAAAAATATATAGGCTTATTCTAACAAATGTCAGGTGATGTTATGTCTTCATAAAGGTTTATATAGGTTTATGTCAGTTATTGTTGTTATAAAGTTTAATGCATGTCTTGTGTAGCTATACAAATACTGGTATTGCATTATGATTCAAAATGTCATTGTCATGTGTGAATTGAAATGTTATGTCTTCATAAAGGTTTATATAGGTTTATGTCAGTTGTTATAAAGTTTAATGCATGTCTTGTGTAGCTATACAAATACTGGTATTACATTATGATTCAAAATGTCATTGTCATGTGTGAATTGAAATGTCTTTTCCGAATTTATCAACCTCTCATATCAAAACAGATAAATGTCAAAATTGCAGATCAATACAGAATGTAAATGCAAAATCAAATACGATTTATTGTGTAATACTGTAATATTGTGTCTGGTTACATAATTCCATTAGAATTGTATAGCAAAACCAAAATGTTCCAGGTTCTAAGAGCTAATAACTGAATACTAATCCTAGAACAGATGGGCTCACTAAACATCTAATTTAATGTATGAATCAATTTGACAAACACATATTGACACAAAACAGACAAAAAGTGGTAGTCTTGTTTAGTCAAGATGCTGATGTTACTACTAATGCACTCCTGCAGCATGATCAGTTGTAATGATGCATCTTCCCCAAAAGGGGGCAAGAGCATGTTCTAAATGAAAAAGGGACTTTTCAGCAAAAAGATTTTCTGCTCTTCCAGATTGTTGATGTGCTGTGTGAAGGTATTACATAAACGTGGCTGGGAATGACTATTGTGCAGTGATTCATGCCCTCACCCTCTGGCCCTTGGTGCACACTGCGTAGCCAATGACATTAGCACCATTGGAAGTCCCCATGGGTGTTAATGGAGGGGGCTTCCAGCGGACCTGGAGAATCCCTGGGGCCTGACCACACTGGACTTGCACTTCATGGGGCGGAAGAGGGGGTCCTGGAGGGAACAGATGATACAGTCAGCTTCACATTGAGCCTAACTAGACCAGTGCAGTATAGAACATAGTGTTCCTTTTGGTTCAGTGCATACACCAGGCATAGGGGACATGTCTTAATTCAAGCATGCAGCAACATGGACATTCAGATGGAACAGTAAATCTTTATGGTTGGAAGACTGTGCACGGGTGTGATGAACATCACAATATACAAGTGTTTTAGGACTTTGATGGTGAAGGAATAGCTATCTAGGGCTACTGATTATCTTAAGGGATTTCATTGTGGTTGCCGTCAAAATCATTGGACTGATATTCACCTAAATAAGACGTCAGTATTAGAGATGACACAATGGCATTTTCTGAGGAAAAAACAATCATAATAAATTTTAAAATTTTTTTAAAAAGCATAAGCATTGCATTGTACAAATATCAACATTGATTCCATTTTTTGCTAAAAGCTAATAGCTATTAATAAGTTATTTTTTAATTATGCAAAATTTTGGCCCAATAAAACAATCATGTTGGTTGCGCTAAAAACAATTTTCAACAAGTGTATCACTTCGCTGATAACCTGTTGTTATGAAAAGACTCACTTTACACTGATAGCATTTTTCTACTTAACCATACAAAACAACGTTAATATTTTAGATAACTAGTAAATATTACACTTCACATTGCACCTGTATTGTCTGAGTGTGACAATAAGCCTGTATCTAACAACCTAAGAGAACTTTACAGCTGCATTCTTAATGGAGGAAAAAATAGTTTTAAACAAACTAAAGCTTGGCAGAAATAATACAAATCAACAAACAGATGACCTGTGAAATGCTTTATAGACAAGCTGAACAAAATCACACTTTGGTTTCATTACTCAACCAGTAACTCAAAATACTGAACTTTGGGTGTAAGGATTATTAAGATTAGAGCATTTACTAAAAAAAGAAAATTGCATAACTGTCAACACAGTATCAATATCTATCAATATAAATATACCACCTCTAATAAATAAACTCAACATGCACACACTGGAAATAAACCTTTAAATTTTCCACACAATTAAACTTGTATTGCATACGTATTTATAGGATTTAGCAAACTGAGCGTCAGTAGTCAAAACAGCTCTGGCTGTAGTGCATTGTATTCTTACACTTTGCTTAGATCGGGTTCAGAACCAGAATCAGAGTCAGAAAAACTTTATTATACCAGAGGAAATTGTTTGGAGGAAATTGTTTTGGAGGAAATTGTTTTAATGGAAATTGTTTTGGTAGGTACTAATCACTGCATACCTGGAACACTCTACCTGCAGTTTTGGAAATGCTTCAACCATCACAAAAAGGTCCTTGTAAAAGTGGTTAAAATCCTTAAGATCACCCACTTTTCCTGTTTACAGCACATCGGTTTCAATAAATGTCTGATTGGTGTATTTAAGCTAACTCAGAAAATCACCTGCGCTAATGATGAGATTCCATTCAAGTGTGTCAATCTCTTAATATGTAAATTATTCTAAAGTGTGTGCAGGGTCTGTCTAGGGTAACCCACGAGTTATATACTCATAAGTTATACTCATTATAACTTCTGTGTGAATAGATGAAATAAATGGACTAAACAGCTATAGGGTCATTAAGAAATATGTAAATGTGTCATTTTTTGTGATTGTATGGACTGGGGAGTGGGTAGAATTTTAAACTTTAGGAATGATTACATACCACATTAAACATTTGCATTTATTATATTATATTATATTATATTATATTATATTATATTATATTATATTATATTATATTATATTATATTATATAAATTGGGATATGGGCCATTTCAATAAATTATTATTTATCAGTCTTAATAAATATATACATTTATGAAAGAAAACTATAAGGAAGGGCTCCTTTGGTTTAAGTTATAACTAAAACTATTCTTACTGTGTCCAAATAAAATCGGCCAAACTATTGTGCTGTATATCTTTTGGTCAAAGATAATGACATGATGTTAGAATTGAGTCTGACCTGCAGCCTGGGTACAGAACTCCACCCCAGCCTCCTTCTTCTCCCGCTGCTCCAGAGGCATGTGCCAGGGTACTTGATGAGGTTTAGCCACCACCTTGACCTTGTAGACTGTGGTGGCTTTCAGGTTGGTGAAGCGCAGTCTGTTACAACACGGTTTCACCACCGCGTGTTCCACTCCATCTAAGAACACTGTGTGAGAATAGTTGCTGTTGCTGGGGAGCCATGAGAGTTCTGCTGAGTCACGCATGATGTCGTCCAAGCGCAGGCCCGTCGGTGCCACAGTGACATTTCTGCCCACCAGCATTGTGCAGCGCAACTCATCCGATAGTCCTCGATCTGTTACGCTCTGCACTGACACACGGTACGTGCAGGCAGCAAGATCCAGCTTCTCCAGAAGTAGTTTGGTCCTGCCCTGAAAGGGCACAGTGGAACGTATCTCGCCATCCACTAGAACATTGTACCCGTTAATGTTTCCCCAACCCATGGGGACCAGGGGTGATTCCCAGGCCACTATGACACTCCTGGCCAGCTGTTTGATTACGTTAATCTTCCTTGGGTAAGGCACGATGTCATCGCTCAGTTCCTCAGCATCTAGAGCTCCAGTTCCATTACTGCAGGGGCCGAGGGGGTCCATGCTCAGGCTATCCAGGGAAATGCCTCCATCTATAGTGGCCAGGCTTAGACAACCATGCTCCAACTGGCCCAGGTCCTCGGTCCCATCCACTGATGGCTTCTCCTTGTCTTGGACAAATTCTACAAAGTTTGATGGGACCAAGCCACGCTGGCCATCCAGCAACTCTCCTGAAATCAACAGAGGAAAAAAGATCTGACTCACTCCACACCATATATTACGTTATGTAAACTGGCTTTCATCTGAGCACCGGTTACATTTAATATAATATATTAAGTCAACAAACATTTATTTTTTTATTATCCCTTATAGTCCTACAAGTGGGAAATGTATTCTCTGCATTTAACCCATCACACGTGCAGCAGTGAGCTGCCGGAAACAGAGGCGTCCGGGGAGCAGTGAAGTGGGAATAGTAACTTGCTCAAGGGATCCTCAGTGGTGCCCGGGCTGGGACTTGAACCTGCGACTAACCACTAGGCCACCACTGCCAATTTTTAAAATTTTTTAATTAATTTCTTTATTTTTTTATAATATTTTTTTTATTTCCTAGATATTCTCCCAAATATCCACCAGAATAACCATAGCTCACAGTACTGATGTTAATCATGGCTGTCATAAGATGAAACAACTTACAGCTCCAGCTCTTAACCATGCCTGCTGTAAATGTTAAGAACTAAAAATAGAGCATATAATTAGTACAAAGGAAACCATGAAAAAAATGGTGACTCAGTGAAGGTGCACTTTCAAGAGTGTTTTTTCACTCAGCCATGTAGCTGCAGGCAGGTGACAAATTAGCAACCCTGTCAATCTGGAACATTATCTGCTAGTGATTCACTTGGAAGAATACCTTCTTTAAAATGTGCTTCACACTGAAAATGACATGAATTTAACATAATTATTTACATAATTTGCAGTCAGACCACAGGAAGTCTGAGATATTTGAGAACAAACATATTAATGAATTTCATTTTAATTAAACGTAACAGTTCTTGCGTAAAGCTACTGGCATAATCCCGAGCATTCATTACTGAAATAAAATTGTGTGCCAATACTCTAACATGATTAAAAAACAGAGATCAAATGTGGATTACCTTCATAGAATCCATCATCATCCATGTCTCCATACACATAGAGATATTTCCCAGCAACAAGAGGGAGCTCCGCTTCTGGATGCTCATTGGGTCCATCATAGGGATTATAACTGAGCATACGAAGTGAGGAGGAGAAGAGGAAGAGGAAGCAGAAGGTTAGTTTGAAATGCATCTAAAATCTAGAATGTCACTTTTGCATTTGTACATTACGCATAGGAGTGGGGATATGGCAAAAATATTATGCTGCTTAAAATGTGTTCATGTTATATATCAGAATATTCAGTTGAAACAGTTCTATAGTAAAAATAAAAAATAAATCTATAAAAACAACATTGCACACTCAACAAATTCCTTATTGTTATTAAGATTTGCAAAAAAATATTTTTTGTGAGGTAACACAATATAAAAAATACATAAAATGTAATAGTACAACATACAGTCACCAACAATCTGCAAAATTACTTGAAATCACAGTGGAGAATGTGCAAAAAGTGCTGTAGAAAATGTGGAAAGATAAGTCATAGCAGCAGTGGGATTTGTATTGGAAATTAGATATGATATGATCATATAATATGATCATTTTTCACAACCCATATCTGTATGTGTATTATTATGTGCATGTACTGTACTGTGAGACAGCAGTTCAGTAAGAGGAAGCCGTTAAGTCTCTTTGCCTGTACTTCATTCTCAGTGAGTTCTTACCTGTAGCGGGCAGTGCAGAGCCGGACCTGTCCTGTGTACCGAGCCTTGGACCTGGGAGCCGGATTCACCTCATCATCCATCTACAAGCAAAGTGACGTTTTCAGGCTTTTCCTAGAATTTAACTAGCATGCTATTGTTTGCATACAGTATATAGACATTGTATTCTGTATACCCTCGGAGATATGGCTTTGGTTCATTTATGATGATATGCAAACATCATTATTATCAGTTTATAATACTGTCAATCAATGTCAGTGAAAAATGAACCACAGCCATCAGACATTTCATTTGCAAGCATATCTGTTGACTGAGAGATTATCCCATGCTTGTTAGCCAAGCATCTGATGTGGTTACTCGTTTGGACCTAATTGCAGAGATGGAATAAATGAACAACATCATGTGGAAGCATCATAAACACACAATATTAATATGGATAGAAATGTACACTGCAATTTTGTGAGTTTTGGGACAAAACTGCACCACATAGCATTTGCCACTATGTCTTATTATTTCCCAGTATTCATTCCTTTATTTAACAAGTAAAACAATCTGCAGCTATATGCAAAAATTTAGGTACCCCAGTCAAAGAAAATTTGATTTATTAATGTTATCACTTACTCTATGGCGGAAATTCCCAACTACTGGACCACAGACAGTGACCTGGCCATGACTCACTTGATACCAGGCTGCAGCAGTGAGGTAGGGAGGTGGAGGTAGTGGAGTCCACTGTTTGAGTTATTTGCCAAGATTGTGCAGTTTGAATTGTGCATGGGTGACTCACCTCTGAGGGGCTTGTTGACAGGGGGCTCCTGGAGAGGCTCTGGGTGTGGATGGTGGTGATCAGCAACTCGGGCCTGTCTCTCCTGACCTGCAGTGGCTGGAGGAGCTCAGAGATTAGCGAAGACCCTGCAGATCTCTCATCACCTGCACAACATAGAGTTACACACCCAAACGCCAGCACCTGTCAATCACTGGCCGTCCACTTTGGCACAGTCTTTGGTGTTTAAAGTTAGAGAGCTGCTGCGTGCTGGAGTAATGGAAGAGATCATGTTTCTCTCAGCCACATCACTCACACAAAGAGGAAATGCACTGAAACTAATTTCATTCATTTAGTGGGGGTCATAAATCATGTAGACAAGAGTCAACCTACTATTGGGAGCAAAATATGCTGCAGCTCCTACTGTCCTTCTCACATTCATTTTAATCTCATGACAATTTGTGTTTCTTATAAGTGACAAAGCTGTCATCACATTTTTAGAGGGGCACTCCACTTTTCAAAATGGTTTCTATGAAAATGAGTGCTGTTCCTTTGTTGGTTTGGAATGACTTATTGTTTTACCTAAAAAAAATAATTTTTCATTACAAATCATGATACCAAAATATAGTGTTCTTTACTTTTTTAAGTAAAAATGGTGATATGTTTGGGTCATAGAGTGATGTTCAGCAAATGTTTTATGTGTTTATATGTCTGTGTATTTAAAGAAACTGGAAAGTGTCAAACAGTTCATTTTTTCAGGCAATATTTGAAATATTGAGTGGAAACATTCAGAAATATATGTTGGAGGAGGCAGTTCATTGTGTTTAAAAATGAAGTGAATGGGACATAGGGGTAGGGTACCTTAATGGGCGGTAGGTGATTTGTCAACAAGGAGGTTCCCAATCACTAAAAATGTGTGTGAAATTACCCTCAACAAAAAGCAGTGGGGACGTGTCCCCAGTGCCCCAGTGTAAATGACTCTTATAGTAATTCCTTAGGTCATTTCACAATGAATAAAAATTGTAGTAAAGTATGACATTGTAGCCTGAATTGCCATTTAAGCAATTTACCTTTAAATCTCTGAGGTTTTCTTATTGAAGGGGTAGTTTTCAGAAGTGCTTGAATTTTTAAGCACATTTTCCAGTGTATGGCCACAATGTCTCAAAGGGTTTTTAAATTATATATGGGTTTCACTTAATGAACTGTGCTTCTTGATCTGCCTTTTTGGAGCCATCTTTCTGCAACATGTCACTTGTTGTGGTTTGCCTCTTTTAAGTGAACAGATGTGGTAAACACATTACAGTATTTCCCCAACGATAGGACTTAAAAGTGTTATTCAGTACAAAAAGACGACATCCCCAAATAATTAGTTGAATTTAAATGTACTGTTTAGTGCAGCAATAAACAGTTTGAAAAGCAAAGCAAAGACAGATCAGTGATGTTCTCACTTAAATGGTGCCGCTGCATCCAGCCTCTTAACTTTTTCACCCCTTTGCTACATTACATCACATCACATCCTAGTGTATAATACAAGCTGGGAAAAGCTCAGTTTAACAGAAATAAAAAAAACAAAAGTTTAATGTTGGCAAGATGTTGGGTAAAGATGAGTTTTTAATTATCGTTTGAAAGACTGAAGGGAGGGTGGGGCTACTGCAGTACAGTGCTGTCAGTCATCTGTCTACATCCAAATTCCTCAGTATAAAATTAGCAACACTGAAATACAGACATTATTAGATTTACTTTTCTTCAGATCCTTTATAATCAGATTTGTACATGTGATACTTATGTGATACATGTGACCTGTGATACTTTGCTGTCGCTAATTTTGGACACACGATCGTCTCAAATATTGCAGATATTGTTTCACGAAAGCAACAAATTGGAGCTTAAATTCTGCAGCATAGTTATTTCTTTATGACATGATATTGGTAAGATCCAAATTTTATTAATTTAATTGTTTATGCTCAACTACTGTATAATGTCACTACTGGTATAAAGCTGCAAAGGTCTCCAGGGGTCAAATTAGATGCTTCTACTACAGATCTGTAAAGTCAGTAACACTGCGAGTACTAACATAGGGCAGCTTATCATAAAGTTTTAAAACATAAAAGAGCATTTTCTGCAGCTTATAGAACAGAGCGGCCTATAATGTGGGGCGGCCTATCATTGCAGAAATATGGTACCAGCTGTTTTTTTTTAAAATCTATTTTTGGTAAAGGTCTTCAATAACGTTTTGCAGAGTGAAAATGTTAAATATTTTGCATATCTTCATATTTTCTGGATGGAAAAATCCTTCAAACCATTTGACAGTATCATTTGCATGGAAAAGCAACTTGTGGTAATTACATTAGATTTTGATAAACGTTCAGGTTGAGTGTTAAATAAAGAATAAGTCTGTAAACAGCTGTTTTAGAATAACAAAACCTTAATATTGATTGTTTTTACTTTACTGTAAGGTAGCAAAATTCAACATTTAAGTTGGGCAAGCTGTCCTCAAACTTTTGACAAACACTGTGTGCTTCTAGTCACAGCATTTCTCTGAAATGTGACTTGTTCATTTTGATAAAACCTCTCCATAAAGCAAGGCAGTATTACAGTAGTGTGTTTTTAAAAAAAAGCTGCAGATGAACTTTTCAATGGCAGTTTAATTTGAACTTACATAGTGGTTTAATGTAATGTATTGTTCTTTCATCAGCCACTCAACATCGCATTGTGTATTGCAACCTGCCCTGTCACAGGCAGTCATGACAAGGCTAAAATTAAAATTTTATTTGAACTAGTATACATTTTATACATCACTTCATTTACTTCAAAGATCATAGTTTATTTCCCAAAATACAAGAGCACTACTATGGAATATTCATGTTTTTCTCAAAAATATTAGGGGTACAGATGAGATCAGAGCCCATTTTAATGATCAGGGGATATCTGAGGAATTAAAGGCATTTCAAGTAGTACAACTTATTACGGAAAAATTTACTAATTTGGAAAAAGAAACATTGGTGGACAGATTTAATTAGCATTCTTCATTGGATTAGATCATACAAACAAACAATACAGCCAGTTAATGTCAGGAAATCTAATTAATGAACAATTAGTGCCCATTTACCACTAGATCTTTGGTAAGTTGTAAGTATCACTGTTAAATCCAACTGCCTTTCATATAAGCAGATAATAGTTTTATAGTTTTATAGTTTCCCCTACTGAAGATTTTGCCAATCAGTCCAACTGAGGGGTAATTTTTTGGTGGGAAAGTGACATTAATGCAAATCTATTTTTTCCAACTTTGCTGATGATGTGCATGATCATGAACTTCTCTGACCACTTTAAAAACCAATGAAACTCAACGCAGCTGTGAAGAGACCTGGCTCACCTTTCCCAGTGTGGCTGTTCAGGTCGTTCAGGATGTTGCAGAGTGTCTTCTGTGGCGACTGCTGATCTAAACCCCTACGTTCTGCAGTGTCTGATTCCAGGTGAAATTTTTTCCCCAGCTCTTTTGACAAAATATTACACTTAGCGCTTGAAGATTGCCATTTCTGTTCCAAGTTGTGAACTTTGACCTTTAAAATTTAAATAAGCAGAGAACAGAAACAAGATCAGACCAACACTGTAACTTTAACTAATTCTATATGTTAATCATTGTACTTGTGTGGCACAATGTAAGCATTTGCAGGTTGCTACAGTAATGTGAATAGCTGCAAAGACAATAGGGATTTAAGCCTTATCTATCATAAATAGAGCCAATTACTGAATATGATCCCAAATGAGCCTTGACTTTTCTGCACAAAGCAGCTCTGCACAAAGAAACTACTTTCCTGCAGGCAGTGGCAGCTGCATATTAGTGCTCTTAAATAACAATGCCACATGTGGCACAGACATAAGAGGCTTAAAACTCCAGATATATGTTAAAACCATTATCTAATCATACCACAGTATAAATAAAAATACTATAAGCATCCCTGAGTTTCACCTAATCAACAGCCTCATAGCGCAAAATTCTTCTAGCAAGCTAAACTGATAAGAGGACATGTGGTAATAACCAGGGGAAATATTAATTTTGCTCAGGAATTAAAAATTGGCTTCTCATTGTATGCTTTT
>JBBIGC010000024.1:12106881-12139195 GCA_037576955.1 Lepidarchus adonis
TGATTGATTGATTGATTGATTGATTGATTGATTGATTGATTGATTGATTGATTGATTGATTGATTGATTGATTGATCATTTGTTTTGCCCGTGTGAAATGCATTAAGATCTGTAAAGAAATATTAAGATTTATAATCCAGAATATGTTCTAAAGACGTGGATCTTAACATTTACATCCCCCTGTAGGACAAATGAAAACTGCAGGCCCAGTTGTTTCAAAGCCCTAACATTGTCCCTGAATTAGTACATTTCATATCTCTGTTTTTTTAACTCCTAATACATACGACTGTGATTTTATTATAGGTTATTTTGACTGTTGCTGTTCTGAGGTGTCAGTCTTTCTTCTAGCCTGATCTTAAAAACAGGTATTCTCACCTTTGGCCTACCTGAGAAGTGAGTCGGGCTCCTCTACTTTGCCTGTGTCTCTTCTGCACCCAAGGTCTTCTTTAACTCAGCTCCTCCTCACTGGGAAGCAGAACCAGGGATGAAGGGAGCTGTTAAAGGAGACTAATCGCACTCAGTGCCTCTAAAAAGACAAACAAACACATACACACACACATGCACCAGAAACCGTGTTTATATAGATCTCAATCTCTCTCTCTCTCTCTCTCTCTCTCTCTCTCTCTCTCACCACCAAGCATGGCTTGCTGTGTAGCCATATGGCAGAGTGCAGCGAAGGAGACAAACAGATATAAAATGAAAAGAGGAAAGTGAGCAAAAACCTTACATCACAAAGTGCTCTGTGAGGGGGCACGTGCCTAATGTCTTCTACTGGAATTCTGGGGGAAAACTACACTGGAATCCCTTTAGAAGTGAGAAGTGTTTATGAAAGGTCATGTTGGAAGTGTGCTCAGTGTGAATCAGATCTAATTTTAGCACAGACCTCCCCTGCTATTCTGAGCAGGATGTTTATTAATAGTTTTTCTTTGCCATTTATAGCTTATCTCTGTTGTGGAAAACACAGAACAAGTTTGGCCTAAAGTCTTATATAAAGGATGATTAGCAGTGTTGATGTTCAGTTACTCTTGACACAGTAGTGAAGATTACATTTGTTTTCCATGTGAGAAAACCAAAGAATGGCTTTTTTCCTACATACTACATAAAAAGTACATTGGAATCATTACAATTTAAAGTATGGGGCCAAAATATGCGCCACTCAGTAAATGAAGAGCAATTTAATACATCGGTAATACAATTATATTGTACACCACCAGAAAAGAAACCTTAGCTTTTTACAAAAAACGGAAAATATTTTGGAAATGGAAGTGAATGTGTAATTCTATTTTAGATTATTTTTAAAATATTAAAAAAAAATAAGTATAAGTATCTAGATATACACTGTAAAAAGTAGCAACTCAAACATTTATGTCATTATAGTACATTTGTTTCTTCTTTTCAGATCCAGACACATTTCATGTATTTGTCACACTAACATGTTTCAGGTCATCAAGCAAATTTTCATCTTAAACAAAGGAAACCCGAGTAAATGCTAAATTCAAAAACAAAATACAAAATGATTTAATTTAGTAAGGGATAAAGGCTATCCAAACCTACATGACTTTCTGTGAAAATTCTGTGAAAATTTCTGTGGTAATTGCATACTTTAGTACAGTTAGTAAAGGGAAAAGATGTTCTTATTTTGTAATGAAATATGAGAATATTTGAAGAATATGTGAATAATTAAACTTGTGCATGAGTTTTTGTTCAGTGTGTTATGAAGGACAGTGTGTGCTTCATGAGTGAGAATGGTTGCCAGTGTTATAGTGGAATGAGCTAATTTTGAGCGATATATGAAATGGTGGATTGAGTGAGTTTTGGAGCTGAGGAGAACTCTTTGGATAAGGTGTATGGTGTTATATGACTGTATGAAGAGTTTTTGGGGTTGTTAACAACTGACAAAAAATGTATCATAAAGAAAAGTGTTTGTGCTAAAAGACGTCTGTGTTTTGATGTGATGTGAACAGTACTGATGACAAAACCAGACACATTTCCAAAGCTACCTGAGCTACTGTGTGTGTGTGTTGAAAGGGGAGTACCTCTCAGATTGACCCCTTATCCCCATATGGAACATTAGCTGCTAAATCTTTAAGAGTGTGTAAGGGTGTTACATCCATACTTACCAGCATTTCTGAAATATATTTGGTGGTCTTAAAATCTGAAATGATCATGTGTCCTTCTCCCCATATTAGAGCTTGGTTTCATAGATCCCCCTACTCTGCACGCTTTGCGCAGTTATATATCCCAGCATGCACCGCGCGCTACTTCTTCTACGAGAGAAAATGGAGTCGGCGGCTGCTTCCCGTAGTTGCAAGACCTGTTGCGGCTCAATATTGTCCATATATATTGAGCACCGGATTATAAGGCGCACTGTCGGCTTTTGAGAAAACTGAAGGCTTTTAGATGCGCCTTATAGTGCGGAATATACGGTGTGTATATATATATATATAAGTAGATGTCTGTTTGTCTGTTCGCTATGCGTTTCCATACAGCTGCACGGATTGCGACCAAGTGCGTTCACATACATATACACCCCCACAGGAAAAAAAGGCAAACGTCGTCTATAAAGAAGTGCTGTAAGCCGTCCCCCCATCAGTTTCGCGTTCCAGAAATAAAGTTTTCTATTGTGTCTTAGTCGCTTAGTTTTCTGTTTATTTGGATGAGCGTCACCGTACCTGCTTTGTTCCTTTACCTACAAATCCTGCTTTTACAATGAATTCCAAGTTCCACATTTCCCCCTTCTCTGGGTACTATCCTTTCCCAGCATGTCACCTCCTTTTGGTGAGGTCATCCACAGATACAAGAAAAATGAACAGGGCCGACAATGTCTGTTGTGTACTCAGTCAGCTGTCCCTCTTTTTCACTTATCTGCTCTTGTACATCACTATACATTTACTCGACTTACGTCTGGGCAACATCCACTGGTGTGGGGGGCAGGAGACAACAACACAACAGTGAAGTTCTGTACATTGAGTATGACGTATCTGTGATTACTCTAGTGCATAAAATCACAAGTTATTGTGACATTTCTCCCATGAAACAATTGACATTAATTCATAACACTTTTTTTTACAAGATGTTTTTGACAATTCCGTCTCTGCCTCATTGCATTATATCCTTTATGACATTTTTACTCATTTTCTCTGGTTACATTCAAACAAAAGTGTGAAAAAAGGCTATTTAGTGTTCTGGTACGGTCCATGTTCTGTACGCAATTTCCACATTTAGGCATTTGCTGTCATAGCATATTGGAAAACGACAGTGAGAGAAAACTGTGCTTAGTTACTGAGCACTGTGTGTTATGAGCATTTCACCCAGATCATCCATCACTGAAGTGAAGTGAATGTACTATTTGTCATTGTGAACACAGCCCATTACACAAAGTGTACCACAATGAAATGTGACCTCTGCATTGAACCTGTTCATACATAGAGCAGCAGGCAGCGATCAACTGCGCCCTGGGAGCAGTGTATTGGGACCGTTCTTTGCCCAAGGGCATCTCAGTGGTACATGGGCTGTGACAGGGGGCAAGTTCCTAACCACTAGGCAACCCTGTGTGACAATGAAACATTGAACTCTGAACTAAAATCGTTTATATAACACTGATGTACACTGGAGATACAAATCATGCTCTACTTTCACATCTACCAAGTACACAAGCACTTTATTTTCAGGCACTTTATTTACAATATTTATACTATTTCAATTTGCACATAATGCCACTGTCATAATGGAACTGAACACTGCTCTTTCCACTCCATTCATCTTATTTATCATTACCTACTCTTCGGCTGTACTGTTTTACTGATACCCTAAGCCAACTGGTGTCCAGCACAATTTGGTGTTTTCCTTGATCAAGCACACCTGATTCAGCTCACCTGTTAATTGAATTTGAATTTGGGCACCCCTGGCCAAATTGTAAGTATAAATTATTTTTAACACTTTGTAAAATTGTAATCTCAGAAAGTATGAAGACAATAACACACCCATACTTACTTTATAAAAATATACTGCACAAACACATTAAGGGGAAGCATCTAGGCCAGGGGTGTCAAACTCTGTTTCTGGAGGGCACAGCATAGTCTGTACACCTGTCAATTAACAGGTGAGTTGAGCCAGGTGTGTTTGATTACCAAACCGTGCTGGACATTCGTCCACCAGTACCAGAGCTGGACATCAGAGCTGGTGAGCTTCTCCACTAAAAGCTTCTGAATTGTCTGGATTGCGAATGGAAACTCCTACTGTGTGGCACTGGCAGAGAAGGACAGATAGAACCTGTGCAGCAAGGCTGGTAGTGAAAAGCCTCTTCAGTGTCTATGCCAACGTGTGGCTTGGCTCAATGTTAGGCTTCGTTTCTATGGACACCGTTACTCCAGACAACGTAAGATGGAAACGAAAGCGAGCTATAGTAATTTCCGCCAATCACAACTCGGCACGGCGGTTAAAAGCTTTTGAATGAGCCAATCATGTGAGAGACAGGCTGTGCCCAGCGGAAGAACGCCTTCCCAAGCTTGTGGACGATAAGGGACATAATTAGCTAGCGGGCGAGCTAACTCAGCGATGACTTTTTGAGAAAATAACTACACGTTTTGGATTGGTGTTTATTGTTATTTTTTGAATGGTAAGAAATTCCTCTCAATTGCTCGCTCACGAAGCAGTTTCACATTGAAGCCAGTTAGAAAGAAGTAAATAACTCGTTATTGCTAGCTAGGGTATCACAGCTGCTGTACGAATAGAAGGGGCAGGTCGCTGTAGACAGAAAGAAATATACTGCTGCTCTTTTAGCTTTGCCTTCACTTTGTTTCGTTTTGTATTGTTGCCTCGTGTTGTAGCACAGTCAGCTGATGTGCTAGCTGTGTTTGTATGTTGTTCCAGCACGTATGGTAGCCCAGTAAGTACAGAGCAAGGCTTTGTACAAAATATGCGTTAATTCAGCTTGTCAGCGAGTGTTCATTGAGCCTGGTTCTGCAACATGACCTCAGAGACAGTGAGTAAACTGATATATCAGGCAGAAATATATCTAAGTCATAATTAAAGATACAACATCTAGTGTGTGCACGTTTAGAGTGTGAAGAAATGTCAAAATTCCAACAAATGTCCTGTCTAACTATAAAAAAAAGTGATGCTTAATCGTGGCCCAGTAACCACTTACCCTGCTGTTTTTTTGTCCCATTATACCTAGCTGAAATGAATCAGTTTTTTAGAGCAAGGAGGACAGTAAAATGCCGTTTAAGGGTTAGGAAGTAACTGTAACAGTAGTTGAATGGTTGTTATACTTTTATCTCATACGGAACTGATTAAAACAATATTGATTCAAAAGTGTAGGTTGATGTCCATAAAGAAGGACTGTTTTTATGTCTTGGCCATTTTAATGTTGTGTCATATCATATCATCAATGATATACTGCCATTATTCCTCCCCAAGATAAGAATTTGTCATATTGCAATACTGACAAATATAGTTATTTCACTATTTCACACGTATAAAGTGGCAATAAAAAGTATGCAAACCTTTTAGAGTTCATGGTTTTCTGCATTAATTTGTCACAAAATGTGATCTGATCTTCACCTGTGTCAAGGATAATGACAAATCTAATATGCCTAAAATAATAAAATTAAAATTCTTTATTGATAACAACCATAAACTCATATTGCTAGTGGAAAATTATTAGTTTTGAGTTAATGACCTCAAAAAAGCTAGTCATAAAATGAGTTTGGAGGTGTGGACAAGAGCTTTTTTACCTGATAAATACCACACAAACGTTTCCACACCAGAATAATACGCTTATACTCTGGCAAAAAAAACTTTCAGAGGATCTATGATCAAGAATTTGTGATTTGCATGAAGCTGGAAAGGGTTACCAAGAGATTTCAAAGGCATTCAAAATTCACCAGTCTACCAGATCTACAAATGGAGACACTTTGGGGCTGTGGCTGTTCTACCAAGAAGTGGGCGTCCAGTCAAAATGACCCCAAAAAGCACAACAAATTCTCATCACTGAGGTAAAAGAACAACCCTGACTGGCAGCCAAAGGTTTAAAGGCATCATTGGAACTGGCTAATGTCTTTGTGTCATGTCATGATTGAACTATTTGGGAAGAACACCCAGCACTACATCTGGCATAAAAAGGGCACTACATGTTATCATGAAGACATCATTCCAAATATGGTGAAGAAAACCTCATGATTTGGGCCTGCTTTGCTGTATCAGGGTCAGCTTGCAGTCATTGAGGGGAAGATGAATTTCTAAGTGTATAAAAAAAAGCTTCAGGATCATGTGAGAATGTCTGTTCATCAGCTGAAACTCTGTAGAAGTTGGGTAATGCAACAGGACAATGACCCAAAACACTGGAGCAAGTCCACAACAGAATGGCTTCCGAAAAACTAAATCCACCTTTTTGAGTGGTCAAGTCAGAGCAAAGACTTCAAACCAATAGATATGCTATGGAATTATTTGAAGAGAGTCATACAAATGAGTTGTCAAAAGAATATGACAGAGCTAAAGCTGTTGAAGAATGGGCTAATTTTCATCCTGAACAATGTGCAGGTCTGATTACATATACAGGAAGTGTCTGGTTGGGTTGTTGCTGCCAAGGGGTGGTCAACCAGTTATTAATTCCAAAGTTTCACATACTTCCATTTGCAGTATGAGTTGTTTATGGTTGTTCTCAATAAAGACATAAAAAGATCAGATTTGTTTTGAAAACAGACAAATGAATGCAAAAAACACTGCATTCACATACTTTTTCTTGGCACTGTGTTTATATATATATAAAAAAATATATATATAAAATATAAATATATATATATATATATAAGTATAATATAAATAAAAACATGTAATTTTTCACCCAGAAAAAAGCAATGAAAACCAGCTCCTCACCACCGCTACATGTACATGTGAATGACAGTACACCTGTGCATGTACATGTAAAGAAAGGCACAAACAACAGCCCCACAAAGACAGCCCAGGTTTGACATCTTTATAAATATTTTATTAATGATTAACAGCACTACTGCTCTATGGGACTGATGAAAAATGATATTAATATACACATTGTTTCCCCTTCATGTTGCAGGCCAAAATAAAAGGCTTACGTCCCACAGCTAAAGTTAAGACGAGGGTGCCATGGATTCCACCAGGAAAGGGCTCCACGCGAGAGGCATCATACAAGTGGGAGGTTAGCAATACAATAACTGCACTGAGGCAGCCATTGCACAATGGTTAGAGAAGTGGGCCTTGTGGCCGAAGGATTGTGAATTTCATTAGCCAGCTTTAGCCAGCAGGCTGAAGTGTGCCCTTGAGCAAAGCACCTAATCCCCTATTGCTCCCTGGGCATTGTTGTAAGTAAGGATAAAGAATACACTTTATCTTAACTCAGTTTTTAATGCATCTTATAGGGGCCCACACATCGCCTGGAGATCACCCCCCTTCCTGAGCCAGAATCTGCTTCGACAGCTCTTCATATAGAAGACCTCTCCACTGATGAAGAGGAGGCACTGCATGGACGCATCAACCAGTATGAGAAAAAGATTGACAGCTTAATGACAGAGGTCAGCTCACTGAAGAATGAGGTATGGATAAGATGGTAATTTTAAAAAAAATGTGTTGTATATGAATCAGAGAGCAGAGCTTCATCAAGAATAATCATAGTTCTCTGCATACAACAAGCAGGGATGGATCCTAATACGTTGCTCCCCAAACGCTGTTGTTAGCTGCATGTTTCTCCCTGAGTGCACATGTGATGGGAGTGACCCATTTTTTATGTCTAATGGGGTGTGTGCACAATGACAAATATAGTCACTTTCACATTTTTAAGTTTGACCAAACACCAGTACTGCCACATTAAAAAAATATGCATCTACGCAATTATTTTTATAACGCTTTAAATCATAGTTAGTTACAGTGTCGTTTTATTTACACTGATTGTCACTAATGTGTGATGTACAAAAAACAGATATAGTCAATAAACCAATTTAGGCATGAGAATGCAATACATCTGTACTCAATCTTTACGATTCCAACATAGATGCTGCACACTCAATTAACACACTCTTCTTGGCTCTGCTTGGTTGTTTTGTAAGCAAACAGCATTAGGTTCACTGTTTGGAGCTGATTTTAGTCAAGATTTTCTGTATTTCTGTCAGGATGTTTTAACAGTTTTAGCAAATATGAAGTTAATTTTATTAAAGTTACCTGCTGCAGCTTTGATGTGTATATAGTTTGGGCACCCCTTGATAAATAACAGATTTGGGTGATTTTGTTATTGAAAATATATTAACACAGTCTCTCCAGGACATGAAAAAAATACAATATTTTCAGCAAACATTGATGCATAGTTACGTTTTATGCCATAAATTTAAAAGAAACAACAATAAAACGTTTTTATGGCACTCTGCAAAAGTTTAGGCACATAACCAGTACTTAGTAACAGCTCCTGTGTCATAACTAGTTATTTTTGCTTGCAGGTTGAGCTGCGTAAGAAAGAGCAGTTACTGGATCGTCAGTCAGGGAGGCTGAGCGCCTCACAGCGTGTCATTGCTGTACAGGAGGAGGAACTTGCCGAGGTTGCCAAGGAGTTGGAGATTACAGAGCGGGAGAACACTCTCCTCCGAGAGTCCATGGAGAAAATGCTGGAAGAAAATGATTTTGGGAGGTATAAAACTCACTATTTTAACACTATACATCAATTCGCAATATATTTTGACACTCTGGAGCCCCGACACATGAGCCTATGCTCACAAGCAGTGGCTAGAGGGCAATGAAGGCCCATCCAGCATTGGGCTGTGGAACAATGGACCTGTTTCTGGAGCGATAATGCATCAACATTTGCATTTTCCAGTATCTTTTTGACACAAGTAATCATCTAACCTCAGTAGCTGACCTCACTAATGTTCTTGTGGCTGAATACAACTTCAGCATCTTCTAATCTAGCAATTTTCCAACATCTAGTGTAAAGTAGAGGGGGGTTGCTGTAGCAAAGACGTGACAAATTACTCAGTAATACATTTGATGTCATAATAAATGTTTATAGACATTTCTATAGAAGCAAAAGTCTATAGACTTTTGGAAATCTAATGAATGAGTAGCAGGATTGTCCTCAGGGTTGACTGGAAGGGATTATTGATCTGTTACAATGGAGAACTCCTGATCTCTGTCCCTGTGGTTTTGGCCAGGTTGGAAAGGGAGAGCCTGCAGCTTGAGAAGGATGTGCTCCTTAGGAAGCTTCTGGAGGCAGAACTGGACAGCAATGCTGCTGCCAAGCAGGTGTCCGCCCTGCGTGATACTGTCAGCAGGATGTCCGTGAGTGTGAGGAAAAATAATTTCTCTCTATTAGAATATGACTGGTTGACTTTTTAGGGATAAAGGGTTTCTGCAAGTCCCACTTTTGTTTATCATAGCTTCACCTCAACTGTGAGAGACAGAATGTAAAAAAAATCCAGGAAATCGCATATTATGATTTTAAAAGAATTTATTTTTATAATGTTGCAGAAAATAAGTATTTAGCTCCTACAAACAAGCAATTCTGGCCCTAACAGACCTGTTACTTCTTCTTTAAGAAGCTCTTCTCTCCTCCACTCGTTACCTGTATTAATGGCACCTGTTTGAACTTGTCCACGTCTATAAACAGTCAGACTCCAACCTCCACCAAGACCAGAGAGCTGTCTAACAACACCAGGGACAAGATTGTACACCTGCACAAGACTGGAATGATCCGATCTACAATAGGCAACCTGTTTTGACAAAGATCATTGTAATGATTATTGACAATCTCCTTTAACCTGGAGCTCCATGCAAGATCTCACCTTGTGGGTACAAATGATCTTGAGAACGAGGAACAGCCCAGAACTACATGGGGGAACTGGTTAATGACCTGAATACAGCTGGGACCACAGTAACAAAGGTTACTATTAGTAACACACAACATCGTTATGGATTAAAATCTTGCTTATGCTAGCACATGTCCAGGCCCATCTAAAGTTTTCCAGAGACCATCTGGATGATCCAGAGGAGGATTGGGAGAATGTCATGTGGTCAGATGAGACCAAAATGGAACTCTTTGGTATAAATGCCGCTCACCTTATTAGAGGGGGAAGAATGCTGAGTTGCATACCAAGAACACCATGCCCACTGTGAAGCATGGGGGTGGAAACATTGTGCTTTGGGGCTGCTTTTCTGTAAAGGGGACAGGACGACTGAATGGGGCCATGTATCGTGAGATTTTGGGCAATAACCTCCTTCCATCAGTGACAGCATTGAAGATGAAACGTGGCTGGATCTTCCAGCATGACAATGATCCCAAACACACCACCCGGGCAACTAAAGGAGTGGCTACGTAAAAAGTATTTCATAGTTCTGGAGTGTTGTGGCCAGTCTCCATACCTCAATTCAATATAGAATCTGTGGAGGGAGATGAAAGTCTGTGTTGCCCTAAAACATCACAGCTCCTGAGAAGATCTGCATGGAAGAATGTGCCAAAATATCAGCTACAGTGTGTGCAAACCTGGTGAAGACCTACAGGAAACGTTTGACCAACCAATTTCACATTATTGAGGTGAACTTTTGTTATTAACCAAATACTTATTTTCTGCACCATTATATAAATTAACTCTTTAAAAATTGTACAATATGATTTCAAGGATTTTTTTTACATTCTGTCTCACAGTGAACCTACAATGAACATTACAGACTCTCTCATCTTTTTAAGTGGGACAACTTGCTGAATTTGGTGGCTGACAAATATTTTTTTTGTTTAATGTAAGCATTTTTTTTGGTAGCTGAGCATTATATATCTGCACCTCATTAGTTTGAAATTATTTGTGTTTTTCCCTCGTTTTTATGTTTATTTGAATCACTGTTGTGTCACTACAATATATTGTGCAAATATAAAACTATTGAGAATCATTATGACGTTAACTCATCTTAATTACTGGCCAATTACTGATTTGTAGCTTAGTAATTACAACCAAGCTAGTATTAGTGTCACTCTTATCTTGGACATTTATGTTTAGTTACTCTGTCTGTATTCATGAAAAGGCCAATACCAGAGACATGTTATTACCCTCTCAGGAGGAGAAAAAAAAGTTTCAATATAATCTTGCCAACTGAAGATTTTAGTTTGTCTTTCTCATCTGATAAGCCATTGCTGTCATTTCAGTAATCTCTGCACCCCATAGTAATGATGGTTTGGAGATATATACAGTATACAGTTAGATGACTCCCTTAAGATATTCTCTGTGTTAATTGCATTCCACTGTTCCCCATTCTCAAAATATATCATCCAAATGTGGATTTCCGATCATTTAAAATAAGGAAATTTCACATAGTGACTTCTGAAGGATGCAAGTACATCAGTTTGCCACAGAAATATTGGTAACGATTTCATTTTGGCCAGAATGTCCATTAAAAAAATGGAAGTATAAATCCTTGTTTAAATGTTTGTCTCTGCAGGAGAAAAGGATGTCAGACTCTTCACTTCTGACCCGGCAGAAGGATCTCTTACTGCAGAAGCTGGAGACATTTGAGAGCACAAACCGGACACTTCGCCGTCTTTTGAGAGAACAGCATGGGCGTGAGGTAGCACATTTCTTCCAGCAGGGGGCAGCCTTTTCATAGATCAGAGTATAACAAATTTATTGTGGCTATTATGAAGCTCACCTTCATTTTCATCCAGCAGATGGACTCTCTTCGACTTTTGGAGCAGAAGGATTCTCTTCTGAAGAAGCTCACTGACTCTGAAGCAGAGAACTCGGTCTGTCTTTCTGTTTTGTAAATGGAATATACATCATAAAAAAGGTGTATATGGCATAGTGACTGCATTGCAATGTCAAGATCAAGCCATGCTTAACAATATAGCATCTCTCACCTGCAGCATCTTCAGATGAAAATTCAGGACAAAGATAAAGAACTCAGTCAACTGACCTTCCTTTTAGAGAATGAAAAGGTAATTTGAGCACATGTACTTCCAGGCATATTTGATGGAAAAATTTGTCTTTTAATGTGAATTATATACTGATTCCCATTACAGGAGAATTCGAAGACCACTAGCGAGCTTTCCAAAGTTCTAGAGTCAACCCGAGCTCATCTTCAGGGCCAGCTACGCAACAAGGAAGCGGAGAATAACCGTCTTGCAGTACAGATTAGGGTATTGGATATTTGTAGTACAATTTTTAGTAGTGTAGATTATATAAATTATTTGTTCATTTTTCAAATTTGCAATAAATCAAACATAGTACAGTGTATCTTCTGAGCCGATAACAGGTGTTTTGCTTTTAGAACCTGGAACGAGCAAAGAATCGGCTGCAGGGGGAACTGGAGCACATGCAGGAGCAGTTGAAGGAGCTGAAGCAGAGAGCAGGCGCAGATAAGGAGGCCTTGAAAAGAGCAACGCGGGCCCAGAAACAGAGAGCAGAGCGCAGTGAAGATACTGCAGGACAGCTCAATGCCCAGCTGACAGAGATGGTGAGTATTTTATGTGCATAATATCCAAATTTATACATTCATTTATTTTTAATATTCTTTTAAAAAGATGAGAACCAGGCACTTTAATTGTGTTTAAAGGGTCTATATTTAGCATTATCTTGTATTTGATTATTTTTCCTTATAAGATTTGGGAGTGTTTATGCAAAAAACATAATTTTATACTACCATTCACAAATCTGTTAATCATGTAAACCCAGTAAATTGAAAATAGTTCAAAGATTAAAAATTTTTTTTTAAAGTTTTAATGGTGCTGGTTTTCCAGCGGCCAGTAGACAGGAACTTCAAAGTTTTGTACCTTGGCGAACTGAGAAGCCTTGACTGGATATTCTCTAAACATCTTAATGGTTTCTGTTAAAAAGCCCTAACTAGAAAATGGCTCAAGAAGACAATACACAAATAGATCCGTATAATCCATGAGCTATATATCATGGAAAGAATCAAATTTACACTAAGATCCCAAACGGATTACTTTGTGAAAACTGGTTTCCTACATAATATTAACAACATTAATGCTCACGTGGTAGCATCGACAGATGCAACAGAGCAGGTCTCAAATGTACAAATGTTCTCTCTCATTTCCTCCTCTATTTATTACTATTTTCCCTTTTTTTCTTTTTCAGTTTCTAGATACAGTGTTGTTGACAAAAACTAAAAATAAATTAATAAAAGGTTATCAAAAGTTTTCAAATGTGCAACAAAAGACTGGAAAATTTTGTAATGTTAAACTTTATTTTCAAAACCAGAGGAATCAAGGGTGCACAAGGGACAAGGCTGAAAACAAATATTGAATGCCAGGATCTTCATGCTTTCAGGAAGCACTGGTTTTAAAATAGTCATGTTTCTGTATTGGAAATCACTGCATAGGCTCAGGAACACTTCAAAAAATGTAGTTTACCATCCAAATACAAAGCCAAATATTGGTGTCGCAGATAAAAACAACAAAATAAAATGATACGACCAACACAAAAACTGTGGTATTTTGTAAATCTAATAATAAACGTGAATCCACTGTGTAATTGTGTAACTTTATTAGCAGCGTCTTTCTGAAATGCACTAACAACGATCAGAGTAACGTCCTCCTCTGCCCCTCACATGGTCTGGTCACTATGGTAACGTGTAAACGGTCCTTTCAGAATAAGTTTTCAGTGCTGTTGTGTTGATCTCAGGGATTTCTGCCATGACTTTCATCCAGAATACCAGCAAAGTTGATATCTCTAACATACTTAGATGCTACAGATTGAGATCGTATTTTTAAAAAAAAGTTTTTACATTTTTTGTACAGCCTGGTACTGGCCCGTGGCCCGGTTCCAAATGCTCCACTGCTTTAATAGGCAGCCAGTGTAACTCAGAGAGAATGGGGGAGATATGAGCAGCGTGCTTTAAGTAAGTACGAACTCTGGCAGCAGATAACGAAAGCCATGTATTCTTGGCTAAAGAGGGACTGTAGGATTAAAGCTGAACATGCCCCTGGCCCAACGTGTTAGAGACAATACAAAATGAGCATCATTTCCAAAAAGCAATGCAATTTCTCTGTTTCAAAATGCAATACATTGTCTTTGCATCATTTTCACATGTTTTGCAAATCATCAGAAATCATATTTTTCAAGGTACAGTATCTCAGCTAGGTTGTATATGCAAATGTCCTCTGTTCTGATTGACTGTCCTGCATTAATCCTCATTCAGAAAGCAGTCCAGGTTAAAATATTTAAATATATATATGATATGAGTCCTTAAACTGCATTATGCTATTTCAGTTTTATATTTATAAGTACAAAGTCAAAACAAACTGTATGTAAAATTGAAGCAGATATATTAACATGACGTCTATTAGACATCAAAAATAAAAGCAACTTGAGTACTTGTTTCCCTGCTTTGTAGCCCCATAATATTACTTCTGACATCAAATCTGACCTGTAGGAGATCAAGCTAGCAGATGCTCTTTCAGCTGCGGAGAACTGGACCAGTCGCCATTCAAAAGAGCTGAAGGATAAAGGACAACTGGAGATGGAGCTCACACTGCTGAACAAGTTTGTACAGAGATCTTTCTCTATTAATCTAAATTCTGTTTACATTAGTCTAAATTCATTACACAGAACAGGCACATGAGCTCAAACTGGTCATTTAAAATCCATAAACTGTAAAATGTCACCTATTGCAGACACTTTTTATAAGTAACCAGTATGTGTTCTTTCAGCCGAATTACAGACCTGACTGAACAGTTGCACTCACAGGAGGAGAAGGCGCGAGCTGAGAAAGATGGACTCTTGGATCGTTTGCACAACCTAACTACAGAGAGCACTACAGTTAGACTGGAGAACCAGAGCTTAAAGGTGGGACAGTGTAATTTAGTCTAAGCCTAGGTTTATCCCATGCCCAGTAAACTATCTTTAGTTAGTTAAACTAACCAGCTACGACATTATAAAATTTATTTAAAGAAAAAAGGAGATACAGAAATATTCGTAGTGAATGATATCCACTTTCCTCCCAATAAAAACATTTTTAGCCAACTTTTGCAATTCTATTTTTGTACTTTTTCCGTTCATGTTTTTATATATTCATTTTTACTAATTATTTTATTAGTAGCAATCTTTTTTATATGTATATTGAATGTATGCTTATCTGTGCTAAGGCTCTGTGTAGTGAAGCCTACTGTAGGTCAGAAGGTAGTTCAGGTTCTGTTTATTGTCATATGTATGTTAACGTTGGGTTATCCATACAATGAAATGTGCTGGTCAAGTAGAAACAGTAAACTCAGCATATGGACGGGAAAAAAACCCACAAACAAGAGTAAGATTTTTTTAATATTGCACATTGGACGGCAAGAGAATGACAGTGTGAATGACAGTGTGAGGTGGTAGTTTGTAAATTCAGTAGTGCGATGGCAATGTGTGGTGGAGGGTTTGAGTTCAGAAGCCTGATGGCAGTGTGTGGTGGTAGTTTATGAGTTCAAGGTAGAGGGCAGGTAGACCTTTTAACCTTTTTTTTTTTTAAACATAAACTTTTTTATAATAATTCCTGTTTATATTAGAATATCACTTTCATGGGTTCTAAATTGAGCAACAGCATATAATGCTGATATGACCTGTGTATAGTGCATAGACTCCCTGTCAGTGACTTAATATTTGACTGCAAAAACCACAACGGTGCAACAGTCTTTCGCACAGGTCTTGGCAGAACCAACAAGCTCTCAGTTGACAGACACACAGACAGACACACACACACATTTCATTCATCCCAAAGGGAAATTCACACTACGAAAAAATATAAAAAGACGAGGACACAGGCCAGGCCAGTATACATGGCCTGACTTTTACTTTCACTTATTTTCACTGTACCCTTTCAACATATGTCATCAGAAACTGTGGTGCGGTAAAGTTTCTGCATTTATAGAAAAACCAAACTTTCAAACACTGCGTAAGATATTTTATTTGCTAATATACTGAACTTGATAGATTGTTACTATACTTTCTATAACATTACATAATTATTGTTTTGTTTCTTCAGGCAACTCTGTCAGCCCTGGAAGAGAAGCTGTCCTTGTCTCGTTCTGAAGTAGATCAGGTCAAATCCTCAGTGAAGCAGTATGAAAGCTTAGTAGAAAGTTACAAGATCCAGGTATGCAAATCATTCTCATGCAAACTCACACACACATTCACACACAGTTGTCAATTGACAATCTAAGTGGTTCTAAGACTACAACGACAATTTAGATTAAGTAGCAACGCAATAGCAATGCTATAAACTGAATTGTGTCTCTTCAGGTGAAGAAGACCCGTGCTGAGGCAGATGAATACAGCATGCGTCTGCAGAAAGCTGAGAGGGAGGCACGGGTTGTGAGAGAGGACCTGGATAAGGAGATTGAACAGGTCAGAAAACAGCTGCTGGGTCGTCTATCAGAGCTGGAGCACCTGCCTGAGACCCTGAGACGCTCCGAACTCCAACTACAGGATTCACAGGAAAAGGAGCTGGTGCAAGAAAGGAGAAGTGTTGAGCTCACCACAGCCATTGCAGACCTACGCATAAAGGTGTGTGTGTATGTTACATTAAATTTTTTAAAAGCTGAAATAATTTAGTGTGCAATAATGCAATAATAGATGAGGGTTATTGTTATTCATTTTTATTTGCACTGTATATGATTGCCCTAAGATTATATATAACAAACTTTGTGTGTGTATGTGGGGATCTTTTTGCTGTCCAATCAATTGATTGTGTCCACAAGTTCATTACAAGTTAAGGGGCATTTTAATTTGTTGTGCAGATGGAACAACAGAGCACTCAGGTGGAGATGGCACAGCATAGAAACATGGTGGTAATGGAGGAGAATAAGCAGCTCCAGCACAAGCTGGATGCTCTTAACAGGTAATTCACAGGTGATTCAGCAGGTGATTAATTGGCTGATAAGCAGCTTATGCTGCATCAAATTCCAGATCCAATATATAGTTTTGTTGTTGTTTTTATATGCTATAAAAATTAAGTTGCAACTTTTTTGATTTTGTTTTTTTTTTTCATGAAATTTTATGTTGTGAATTGTTTTAATCTTTGGTACCATTTTCATTTTTGCAAACAGAAAGTTGGATGAGGCCAATTCACAAAATGGGGATCTTATGCAGGTCATAGCAAAGCGAGAGGAGACCATTTTAAACAACCAGGTGCGTCTAGAGGAAAAGTCACGGGAGTGCACTATTTTGACCCGGCAGTTAGAAGAGGCCCTGGAAGATGCTCGAAGACAGGTCTGTACCCCTATGGTTCTTTTGTCTTTATATCTTCATTATGTGCATGCAGTGACATTCTTCACGGGGCAGTGATGGCCTAGTGGTTGGGACCAAAAGGTTGCAGGTTGCAAGTCCCAGCCCGGGCACCACTGAGGAACCCTTGAGCAAGGTACCGTCCCTACTTCTTTGCTCCCCGAATTTTAACACATCTAAAAATAAAACAAACAAAATAAAAACTCAACAAAAAACATTAATAACGTAGCTTTTAAAGGTACATGGTAAAATATATGATGTAATAATTTGTAATCTTTCATTATAGTTTGGTATATGACCGTTTTCATGATCACAAACAAGCTTCCTTCCCAAAGCCACCTTAATAGACACTAAAATGGCTTCATCAACCAATGGCTAAACATTCATTTAATTAACAATCAAATATCAATCTGTTTCCATTGCTCTATTATATAATAACCTATTAGTTTAAAGGAATGTCTTTCTCATATCATGTAGGTTTAATATCCTTTTTAACAGGTGTCCAATACCAGAGAGCGTGCTGCTTCTAAAGAGCGTGTTACTCAGTCTAAGGTGGTCGACCTCGAGGCTCAGCTGAGCAGGACCACCTCAGAACTTAACCAACTACGACGAACTAAAGAAGAGGTAACCATGACAACAATGGCTGCAAACATTGAACTGACAGGGACTTAATGGGCACTATATGTTATGTAGTTTTGACAACTGTCCATCACATGTTACTGCTAACTGTCGTCATGTGAAACAGCTATGGTGGCAGTGAGTGCAGTATGGGTGCTAGCTTTGTTTTAAAAGTTAAATGTACTGAAATGCACATGTGACACTCTCAAGCTAAACATGGCTGATTAGGAGCAAATTATAATATCATTAAATATATTGTTTAATGAGACATTTTAGCTTTTGTGAAGAAGAACAGACAAAAAAACTGAGCCTGTAAGAAGAATAACAGGAAATTAACTCTGGCAGCTCAAATGCGAGAGCTAAGTTAACAACCGTAGCCAAGGAAGGTGTGAAACAGTCTGTGCATTATTTATGAATGAACTGTATATATCAATATGCACTGTTTGCACTCTCAGGTGGAAAGGAGGTACCAAAGTCGTTTGCAGGATGTTAAAGACCGTCTGGAGCAATCAGATAGCACTAATCGGAGTCTACAGAACTATGTGCAGTTCCTCAAAGCTTCCTACTCCAGTGTATTTGGAGAAACTACTCTCACCAGCTCTTCAATTCGACCCCACTCACAAATCTGAGAGCTGTGTCTGATTCCAGCTGAGGTGACTGGGAGTGCACTCACACACACACACACACAAGTGTATATTGTACATGACATGTTCAGAGTTTACTTGTGTGAGAACCAAAGACTCTACTCTCACAACTTCCTATTTATTCTACATATGATTCCCCTTAGTATTACATCTCAGTAACAGAGAGAGGAATATGAATACATAATCAGAGATTATTTTGCTGCTAAATAAGTAGGTGGGATAGCAAGGATAGCAATTTTAACTACATTACTGGCAAAATTCATTAGCACTGTACCCTTGCAAAAATGTGTGTAGGCTTTCTTAAGGATTTTATTTGAACCAAATGTTTATCTAAACATGAAAAATGAGAACTACTGATTGTAGTGACAAACTATATATACACTCTCATTTCAGTTTATCAAAGTGCTCATGAATAGTTTACATCGTAATAACCAGATATAGTGAGCAAATTCTCCTTAACTGAGCAATGCAAAATACCTCTTCTGTGTTATAGATTTACACTTTGTAGAGATTACACTGAAATGTTATTTGTGGTGAATTAAAATTAAGGTCATTCTTCCATATGGCTGTAAACTGTGTAATAATTCGGTCATCACTGATGTTTATATTACTTTCTTTGTTGCTGTCAAATTTCTATACTACATTTAAGCAACGTTTACAATGTACCCTCATGTAAATCATTTATTATTGTGCAACTTTGTAATTCATCATAATTCTTTACGTCATGACAAAGATCTACTAAAATCTGCGGTTTTTATTTGTTATTCAACTCCTTACATTCTGTAGACAAGGGTATTAACTCAGGGTGATACCAGGTTTTGAAGATTCACTTTTAGGTGAATTTAATGTAACTAGCAGACTGTTTTGAAGTGTTCTGAAGAATTCATAAATGGGTGCTACCATTTTTTTACATGTGGCAATGTAATGTAGTTTGTCTTTTAAAGTTATATTTGCACTTTTACTAATGGTTGTTGTAGTTATTTTTCCGATTTTGTAAAAAAGGTATGCAATAATGAAGTAGAAAGTGAGATGTGATCTGCATATTTTATACATATAAAGTGTATAGATTTTTATTGATGTATAATAAAAAATAATTTTATGTTAGAACGTAGTGTGTTTATGTATGTGAGGTGAGAAAGGGAAAACAATTTTAGAATTTTAAACAAAAACACAATAAGCATAGAAAACATTTAAATATTTTATTCTTATCAGAAAAGGGCAGAAGCAGGTTTGTTCTTTACACCTGAGAAGGACATTTACAATTTTAATCTGAATCTATTGCACAGGTAAATATCAGGCTACTCCGCAGGGGTATAATACATTGTCAGCATTTATAAAGAAAACTGATGCTCATTTCTAGCAGTGGCTGCAAACCCTGATCCTGCAGCGCCCCTGCACTTTCTAGTGTTTCCCTCCTCCCAACTATTCAGTGTATTAATCTAACACACACACAATTTTCCAAGGATGAAAATGACTGTACTTACAGTACATGCATTATATTACATCCATTCAATTTAACATGACTGTTTAATTGTAAATACCTCTGTCCTCAGTCAGTTCACTTTTCAGAAGGTCCACATTTGTCAGCTGAAGACATTGATCTGTTTTGTTTTAAAGCCTTCACAGCAGACTGCAAAATAATCACTTTTCTTTGCCATTTCATAGCCTTGTGTGTCTGCTCTGCCAACTCCTTTTGGCACTTTTTTATTTGCAGTTGAGCAGTAACTAATTTCAGTTTGTATGATTTTTCAATTGCGTGAAGGCGTTTCTTACAATCACACTTGCTTCCCTGTGTGTCCAAAGCTCCATCTGGTGATCCCTGGTCGTTGGTGGGATTTCCAGGCTCTTTTGAATTGTGTGCGTCCTGTTATTAACAAAGAAAATCTTTGTAATGACCACATAATTAATGTCAATTATTGTGAGATAGTCTAGAATTCAAATTCTCCATCTAGTTTATGGCTAAATACAACCAGAGTCCAACAATAATGTTACAATGTACAGCTTTCCCAGAATTATCTCTCCATACCCTTGATTAACAATCAACATGTATAACACAACATTATTTATAGTTATATTTGGGACATAAATTAAGCAGCTACATTTAAATGGGATGGAATGACAATTCTTGCTTTACAAAACCTACCATAGGCTCAGCTGGAGAAAACATTGGAATTGCATCTGAGCCTTGGCTGGAATAAGCAGACGATTCTGATGGAGTCCTCCCCTCAGCTTGTCCCATGTTGTTTATCCACTGCTGAAGATGCTCCTCTTCCTGGGGAAAACTGAGGGACACAACATGATCAGAATATTGACTAAATAATTACATCTAGATGTGAGAAAAGAATCTGAGAGTCTTACTTGTAGAATGTGGTCTCTTTGTCCATTGCTCTGTAGGCTTCACATGTGTTCATCTTGAGAGCAGTTTTACCAAATGAGCAGAGTATCCCAAGCAGCTTTATAGTTAGCAAGTTAGCACCTGTCAATAGTCCTCAGTGTTATAATGGGCCATTGATAGTGTAGTGGGCACTTTACATAATTAAGGTGTAGCACATATGGTTGTTGATATTGTCAATGTGTGATTTCATTTGCATTAAAAAAAAAAGTGCTTATCTAAAGTGTCAAATGATCTAAACTTGCATATTTTATACATTTTTACATCTAAGCTGACCCTTCTGAAATAAAACACTGAATTGAATTGAAACCGGGCCGTAATAAAATAATATATTCAAACACACAGTGGGGCAAAAAAGTATTCAGTCAGCCACCAATTGTGCAAGTTCAACTTAAAAAGATTAGAGAGGCCTGTAATTTTCATCATAGCTTTACCTCAACTATAAGAGACAAAACGAAAAAAAAAAATCCAGAAAATCACAATGTGTGATTTATAAAGAATTTATTTGCAAATTATGGTGGAAAATAAGTATTTGGTCACCTACAAAAAAGTAAGATTTCTGGCTCTCACAGACCTGTAACTTCTTCTTCTTGGTCGCTGATTAAATACCTTTTTGCCCCACTGTATAAACTCATTATTTACAGTCTCCAGATAATAATAATAATAATAATAATAATTTGAATTTATATAGCGCCTTTCACAAACTCAAGGTCGCTTTACATTGCGTGTTACATAGATGTGATGTAAAAGTTTGAGAACTTTAAACGCATTTACTCGTACAATTTATAACAACAAAGGGCCTTTGCCTCAAACCATTTGCATGCATTTTTTTACCTTTAAACACCACAGTAATATCCCTCCCAAAAAACTTTATAATTACACAATCATTTTATATCTTCTTCATTTATTAGGACAAAGGCTTGTCTAGAGATAATCTTAGATTATTTTGCATTGTTTGGCTTCTGTGCTGTCATTTGCATGATGTGCCTAGAGATTGTGGTTCTCTTATACAGCAGAATCCACTGGATTTACTGCTCTGTGTCAGCGGATTCTGGGGAGTAGATGCTGGTAGGAATTTAAACAGACAGTGCAGCAGCCACTGCATTTCAACATAAGGGTTTAAAGTGCATAATAAGTCACTATACATATTAGACTTTATGCATTTTGGCTTGAAAGTTACACGCTTAACTATTAGCTAACTTCTTATTTCTTAGTGACGTATTATTTTAAACGCAGATCAGCCTGCTCTCATAATTCTATTTAAAAAAAAATGTTAAACGCGCTTCGCTGTGAGCCAATGAGATCGGCTCGACATCTATCGGCAATTTACGGAAACATTCGGCATGTTGCTGCGGCGCTTGACGTCATTGCTTGGGAAGGCCTCGGTCTGTATCGGTCCCTTCAGTCAGACAGCTAGGTTATTACAACCGAGGGAGAGGCTGCAAGCTGATTTGATCCAGTCCAGAATAGTAGCGATAAACACCTTTTTGCAAAGGTAAGAATCATTACGACGGTTCTCCCTTGTTACTGAAATTATACCAATATGGTTCGTGTCGCCGCATTTAATCGGTTGAACTGAATGCACAGCTTAGCAGCGTTCTGTTTCACTGCATTAGCAACGCCTAGGGGCCCAGGCACCATTCACATTCTCACCTTCAGCTCTGCATATAGCGCGTATATAAGTTTCTGCAGATGCACCGTAGATTTTGGAAGGGTTTCTTGTACAAATACTACCAGCTTCGGCAAGCTAATGATATAGTTCAGTTGTTAATGTGACGTTTTTGTGGTCTAAATAAAGTTGCCGCTTTGCCGTTATCGGTTTTTTTTAGGTTATTTTGCAAATTTTGAGGCGTACAGTGAAACCCAAGTCAGTACAGTGTCTTTTACCCTGAAAAAGATCTAATTTATTGCCCCGTCAGAACGCGGGCTAGCTCAGTTAGCGCTTTAGCCACATCGATGGCTAGCTGTTCATAACTGAAGCTATGCACTGGAAAACGGATAAAGATAGATTTGCGCAGTATGGCTCTGTAAAATCATTTATTAAAAAAAAAAACACATCTGTTGTATTTCTGGTAATCTACAACAGGATAAGCTCTGTTAAAATCGATATTTTCTCTCTAAGGAGACGGCTGTGTTGGCGGCCATTGTAACGTTAGGAGCCGCCTAGCGCTATCGACGAACAGACTACAAACAACATTTTCAGAAACAGGTTTTCTTCATATTGGACTTTATACAGTGTGTGTACATATATAATATTATATATATAATATTAGGAAGCATACAAATATAACCTGGCATGTAATGACACAACAATATTAGAACATGCAGGTTAGGATAAATGTTTATGGAGCCTAACGGTGGCTGAACAGCTGCGAGGTGTGACTTGTGTATGATGTGGCTGTGACATTGAAGAATCAGAATTCACTCTTAACAACATTAGCACAGTTTTTAGGCTGAAATGTAATCCCTCCCACCTGTCATCTTCATTCTGCTGTGCCATTTGCTATCACCACAACATGGCCACTAAGCATAAGCTATAGCTGTAACCATGCTCTCAATAAATGGAAGACAAGCGTGTTTTGTGTTTGGTCATTAGCATGCAGAACTTGTGATCTGTACACTAGAGCTCACACAAAGCTCTTTAATTCTCCCTCATTTAACATGAATGAGTTGACGTTTACAGTCATGCACTTTTTTTGCCTGCTGTCATCTTCAGATACTTTAACCACCATCACTATTCACATGTCAGGCCTATTCCTGGAAAAAAAATTATTCAATAATGGGGCACTGCTTATGTCCATCATGTTCTACTGCCTGGGAAATGCTGCTGTTAGTAGCCAGTACTGCAGAAAAATGCATGTATAGTCTGTGTGGAGGAAGGACATCCAACACAGAATTCTCTCCTCCCTTTCCCCTTTCCTGCTGACGTAATACAAACCAAATGCTGAGAATGTCTCAGAAAGGGTGTGGTGCCTAAAACCGAAGCACAGGGTCCTCTTCAGGGGCCTTTGGGGTGATGATGCTTCCTCATGTGCAGCTGTGCATTCTTTGTAGCTGATTTAAGTGCACACCCTTTATAATAGAATAGAATAGACCTTTATTATAACACATGTGAATTTCGGTGTTACGGATCCGTTGTACAAAGAGGAATATATAAGAAAGAAAAACACCAAACAAAATATGCTCAGGATTTCTATATCCCTGAATATAAAAATAAAAACAATCTTATATACATAAACAAGCACCAATAGTAAATCTGCAGAAGTATGTGCAAAAATATGTATAAGTATGGTACAGATGATATGAGGACATATAAAGTGCACAGCACTATTATAGCACAGTATAACCTTGACAGGAATTTAGGTGAAACTATTTTTTTCAGGAACGTAACTGAAGGGAGAAACTGATCCGCATTGAAATGCTTAAGAATTTAATGCAGTCCAGTAAGCAGCAGAATACTTCTTTGTCATTTTACTAATAACAATTTATCTGGAGAGTCACTGTCCCAAGGTTATATTAATGTATTTATAGATTTCTTGTTGAATATTGTTAACAATGATTGAGTACTGTTAGTTTAAACGAGAGAAGCATGTAAATTAATAGTAATAAAATAATTTTAACATATATGCATATCTCCATCACTGCATAATGTTGAACTGGCTGCTATTAAAAGTAAAGTAAAGGGACCACAGTGAAGCATCATGTAGGTCTGCTCTGGGTTCATGTTATATCCTGCTGTAACTCAATACAGCCATGTTGTATACCTTGCTCAGGACAAAAGAGACTCCATGATATATTTTATTTCTGCATTACCCTGAAGGTGTTGCTCTTCGCTAACAGTCACACATCATTTGCATGAACATATATAAGCTGAATCCATTTGTGGTGGCGATTGTTTAACCCTATAGATTGGCTCTATTATCAAAAATCATGTTTTTTCCGTGTTTACTTATACATGCTCCACCCAAATGCATTTGAAGTAACTGCTGCAGGGTGGTAATGGTATTGGTGTATATTTCATTCAGCATAATGACAAGCTAGCTAACATTTACTTATGTTTATTGTCCTGTGTATGAGAAAGTTTACACTTTTGAGGGGGATGGGGTCATGTGCTGCAGGGTTGAATGATGGAGCAAATCTAAACTCTCCGGTTAATTTAATTATGGATGGTGTGTTCTTCTTTGTAGTTATCAAAAAGCTATTTGAATGCTTCAGGGTTTTTCCTCAATGTTTTACTAACAACATTATTTAATCTTGTCCTGTAACCAACACAGGCACCTGTTACCATGTCCAAGTTTATTAAACCCAAACTTAAGGTAAAGTGTGTAAGACTGCATTTGTGTGTATATGAGCCTGTGTGTGTGTGTGTGTGTGTGTGTGTGTGTGTGTGTGTGTGTGTGTGTTGGGTATGGTTTGTTGTGGTGTAGCCCCTCAGATAAGCGGTAAAGGGTCTATGGACAGCAGGAACTAACAGTTTGAATGTAAGCTTATTACTGCCTGATGATGTTTTTCTTCCTGATGATTTTCTTGGAAATCGCATGGGCAGGGTCTTGGCTGCCTCCCCACACGGTCTTACCACTGCAGCGGTGATGCGTCTGTCTGCCTGCACTGCAGCCACTGCTAGAGTAATGGAGGGACCCATCCAGCCACAGAGAGTGGTTGTTGTTTTTTTGCCTAGTCATACCTCTTGAGACTCACCTAGTTCATTTTATTCAGTGTAATAAAACAGTTACCAGCTAGTTATAGACAGACTATGTATACTCAAGACTGTTGAGCATACTGGATGGTTAATTGAATAGGAATTTAAGAGGTAGGTCTGCTTCTTTTTTATTAAAAGTGAGATTTCATGCATGCATATTATTCTTCCAAGGCCACTATGTGTTGCATGGTGTGTGGGTGGTGTCTGCATGTTTTTAGTGTGCGAGAGGATTAAATCGGATGCACCTGCTGGTGCATTTGAACTGGTCTCTGTGCTGATCTGTGACAGCTATTTGATTTAATCCTTGACTCCGTGCTGTGTTTTGGTGTGTGTTTGGAACAATGAATATGGTATTGCCATGTTTTCTTGCTCCATGGCAAAGAAAACCTACTTTAAAGGGGACTTTTATATATTTTAGTAAATATTTTCAGCTAAAATATTCAGTTATATAAGAGTGCAGCCTGGATCATATGTATGCAACGGACAGAAAAGGGGCTACCTCGTTCTTTAGGGGTTTTTAGTCCGTATATTTGAACATTGGCCAGCTGAAGAGTTTGGAGATATCCCACCCATTTCCTGGACATTCCTCTGGCTTGTATCCTCCCATTTTGTCTCCTTGTCTCGGTACATTTGTTTCCATGGAGGCTTAAAGGGTTACGAACATGAACTGGGCCTGTTTCCCACAGAAGCTGATTTCCCTTGTGGGAGTGGTGCATTCTACCTCTGAGACATGTTCTAGTATTACTAAATGCAGAATGTGACCCTGATGTTAGTACAGGGCCATGTTGTACACATAGAAGGAGAAACTAACACTCTTAAATAATTTATTCCAGGATTTTATTGTTTTATTGAATGTACATCATTGCTCTTTATGATGTCTTTATGAACTAACTAGAATTTTGGTTTAAAAGCTGCTAGGTAATAAAGAAAGTGAGGCTACCTTTGGAAAATGTAAATTATTTAAATCAACACAATATAGCAATATAACTTTTGTTTTTTGTGATTATTCCTGAAAATGCATTTCGGAATTCTGTTTTGGCAGTTGTCATCGCCTTTTGTTATGCATATTGTAATACTTTATAAATTGATTTTTCCAGAAAGAGATTAGAGCTCTTGTCTAGACTAAAAAAAGAATATCTAGTGGTGAATCACCATTAATGCTTTAGGTTAGACTAAGATTAGGCTTCATCCATGTTTCTAGAAAAAATGCGTCCAATTGTTTATTGGTAAAATGTCTTGTGTTTTTATTTTGTTGCTCATTCCCCACTCTTGATTAACTGTTCAGTGATTTGATACTTACTAGTGACCAGTAACTTTGCCTTCTCACATACTTACTAGTGCTGCATTCTCTCTCTGCTCCACTTAACATACTTCTACAGCAATTCCTCACTGGGGGTATTAATATCTCAGCTTCTCTCTGTGAGATTGGTAAGTTGTCTTTCACAGGACAACCTCATTATCAGGACAGGTTGGGAATAAGAAGCATAGCTTCAGCAGACCTGATTATCTGGATGGATGGAGAATACCTTGGCCCGGGCCAGTTAGGAACTTGTGTGTATCTCTGGTTGTTAGTCAGTTTTGTAAATGAGCTATGTATGAATCGGGTTTTGTATATCTGGTTCATAAAGTTGGTTTGGTTGTAGTGTGGTGAAAGATCTTTGCACACACACAAAGTAGTGTGTGGTTTAATCTTTGTAACAGCAGTCACTTGTATGTAGTCTAGAGCACCGCTACCCGACCCAAACCCGATGGGTTCAGACAAATATTTCACAATGGTTACTCGGGTTTGGATTCACATCATCACAAAAAAATTTGATCATTAAAATAGTAAAGGCTACTACACAGTGAAGCTCAAAAAGGTCTGTTTCACATGATACAATTGTAAAAGTATTTGTTAACACTAAAAAGTATTGTATTTTTTTATTAATTAAAAGTAGGGTGTACACTACGTCACGCTGGATCATTTGCCTTTTCCCTGTACACCGTGATTTGTTTGCGTAGCCATGACAACGTTACATTCAGTAGTAGTATCATGGGAGAAGTACGAAAGAAATAGTTATCAGGAGAATTTAAAACAACAGAATATAAAGGAAAGTTTACTTGTTAGTTTGTTTAAAGAGAGGATCATTATAATCACTTAAAAGTGGCTGTTTCAGCCGAACATTAAAATTCCAGTCGGGTTCGGACAGAAACATATAAATGCAGGTCGGGTTCGGGCAAAAAAAGGGCCCAATCAGTACTCTAATGTAGACCTAGCTTACAACCATTATTCCAGCTGGTTTGAGGGTGTGAGCTTGAACTTTGCCTGTGTCATTATGTAGTTGGAATGTGAGCGAGTTCTCTGAGAATGCAGTTCAGTGACCGAATGAGAGAGGGAGTGCGTGAGAGTATGAGAGGGAGGGGAATATTCCAGAGCTGCATTGTGGAGTACTAATGATGAGGGAGAAGTAGCGGGAGTGCAAAAGGCCTGGAGTGGGCGGGAGGGGGAGAAACATAGCAAATGCGTAGGAGAGAGAGTGAGTTGGTGTTATCTCAACTGTGCACACTGCAAAAGGCTCTATCTGTTATTGCAGCTGCACCACTTTTAACAGCTTTTTCACCGGTTTAACTCGGTAAGTTTAAAAATATATATATATTTGCCTTTTCATTCATTTGGTGGCTCTTCATAGACTGCTTTAGTTTGTGTTTTATATGCCAGTATTCAGATTTTCAACAGTATTTTATTTAACTGAATGAAACACATTAGGTCAGCTGACTCTCACTGAGGTGTGGTCTTTCTCGAGCAGCTGTGAAATATACCACATCATGCCTTTTGTTGTGATGTCCTTTTGTCACTCTGGGGTCCTGAAAACCTAAGGCTAAAATATATTATTAGAGTCCAAGACCAAAGCAGACTTTGGGGGTGATATAGGCAGTAAGTTCAAGTATTCTTGACCATTGCCATGGCCTTTAGCCCCACTGTGAGCTACCAGACTGAATTCAGTCGAAACCACGCTTAATCCCCCAGCTGATTAAAGCTGACCGTGAATTTAGGGACTAGTGAAGGGATGGACTGAGTGGGGGAGGGGGCTGCACACTTACAACAGTAAAAGGGTGGGTTAGCTTAAAAGAGAAATATGTTAAAACTAATGACATTTTCCTGTAGTTCACGTCTGACTGATTATTCTGGCTTGGTTTTGGGTGTAGATTAAAACGGTCAGTATTGATTATGTTGCAATTTTAGTCAAATTTAGTCATTTTGGTAATGAATTGGATGGAAAACAACAATGGAAATTGACTTCTGTGTAAGTCATTCGTTGGTGGATTAGGTTTGAAGGTCTAAGAGTTCTTCTCCTTCAGTAGCAAAGAGAACATCTGACTAGGGCTGGGTGTTGCCAAAAACCTACCAATACAATACGTATCCTGATACAGGGGCTACAGTAGGGATCGCAATACATTATGACTAATGCCTGACAACAACACAAGTATTCTAAACAGCTGAACTGTCCTACACCGAACAGATGTGTAAAATATCTGTAGTTAAAAGTCAGTAGTGAATTTTCACAGTGCCAAGAAAATCCTTTTTTGGTAGTTTGTGTCAGTTTTCTACAGTTCTGGTTGCTAATGGCAGCAGAAATGCATAACAGTACCTTGCAACAAACTAAAGTTTTGTATCCACTGTTCATCTGTGTAGCTCGGCACAGTTCTTTCCGACCAGTCAGCTTTCCTGATGTAATCGCAAATGCTGCCTTCTTTTTTCTGCTCTTTCCTTTCTTTGTTTTTGGATCTTTACATTTACAGCATTTGGCAGACGCTCTTATCCAGAGCGACGTACATGCTGAGCAGTTGGGTGCTCAAGGGCACTTCAGCCTGCTGTCCGGTTCTGAGTGGGTCACAAACCCAGCTATGGCTGCCCCAAAAACCCTCCATTGTTAGCCGTGTTGTTTGCATGAAGTACTGTATTCATATGTCCACTGATTGTTACACACCTTATTTCACATAAGTTTTTTGTCCACTTGTTCACTGTGTAACTGAAGCAAGTTTTGTTTGGGAGCTAAAAAGTTCAGGAACTAAACGGCACAGGAACTTGAACCAGGACAGATACCAAACAGCTGTATTGCACACGACACCTAGGGGATGTTTCTTTTTTAAAACCGCAGTTACACTATTGGACACCTTGCAAAAAGTGTTGTCTACAACAAAGGTGTGACAAAATATTGATATGACGATATATCGTCGTCCTTGTTCACAAGATACTTAAATGATTAAATGTTCACCGCCAATTTGACTCGCTACTTCTCTCTCCTCTGGGTGGTGCTGCTCGACTGAGTGTAGGAGACTTGAGTGAAAGCTGAAGAACTTCCCAACAGGTCGATAGCAGAGAAAGCTCAGCTGACAGATGCCCCACCTACATTTAAATCTAAAGTCCTAAAGTCTGACTTTGGCTTTTTGAACGTTGATGGAACAGAGCGCTGATCTGTTATTTTGTGAAGGCCATATCTCTGCGCACGTAGTGATGGATGACGCAACAAGGGAACCCTGTCGACAAACACACATCGCTGGAGAGCTTCTTTGAAAAAAGGGAAAGACCCAGTAATCCAGGTTTGCAGAATTGCACGGCCCCGTCAATATCTAGTGTTGGCTGAACTGTCCTCAACAATAATTTGGATCAGAAAAAAGCATATTGCTCCATAATTTGTCTTATGTACAAATGGTTAAAACTAACTTGCTGGAGCAGAACGTTTGTTTCATGGGGAGCAATGCATTGGGGACTATGCCGTGTTCGGTGCGGGACAATAGGTGGAAAGAGTTGCTTATGGGAATTGTAGTTCGGTTGGTAGCATGCTGCTAGCGCAACTTGCCAAGTGACAAAGGGGAAACAGATGTGAAGCCCTGAAGCTGAAGTAGCGGTTTCTCTGCACGGTCACAAAGCAAATACGGGAAAGATAACAATAGCATTGCTGTTGCTTATGTAAATTAATAACACATCCCTGTGTTTCTGTGATGTATCGTTACGTCAATGTCGTGTAATATATCAATTATCGCAACGGTATCGTGGGTCACGTATTGTGTCCCATAATGAGATTAACTGCGATTCCCACCCCTAGTCTACAAGTCACGATATTTTGCTGTATCGATTTTTAGCACAGCACTATACCTGACCTAGCTGTCCTGTTAGAATAAGATGGGTTACTTGCAAGTACATCTGCAGGAGTTTCTAATCAGTGGTGTCTAATATGGAATTGATGGTATAATAAATGTAGTTCTATCATATTTGACCTGTCTGTTTTGTTTAATTAATTTTAAATGAAAGAGGGCAACGTTTGTGAATTTGGGTCTGCTGACTGCTCTTTGATTCATCAAGAAGTGTAATTTTATTTGATAATTTCCTTTTAAATCAAATGTAATAAATTAATCAGGCCAGATGTTTATGGTGCTGCGCTATACACTCCTCCATTAGCTACGCATTTGCAGATGATGTGGTGGGCCAGATGTACATTGGTCTTAACAGCCAGACATTTCTCCCATACTATGGAACTGTGGTGCCTTTTGTCCTCAGGATTAAGATGGGATGCCTTGTTTATCATTAATGGTGATTTGGCCGATGTTTTGCTGTCTATCAGAGTCTCACTCCATCTTTCATGCTCGCTGTCTATTTCACTCTTCGTTGTCATGACAACAGTTCTTATTAGTTTTCGACTTCTTAGCATCATTGTTGGTACCCTCATTCTCTGCCTCTGTTCCAGTGCCCAGTGTTTTTCTCTCTAACCCCTCAGCCCTCCACAACCCCCATCCGAAATGCTGGCTGGTGTAACAAAGAATTTTATTGATTTAGCCCAGCAGTCTCATGGTTGCAGATTCTCTATGACTGGCTTCAGACATGACCATTCTTCTCATTGTTAAAAACTCCACCCACCCCTGGCTTTATGCCTTGGGCCGTCAACCATGTGCTTGCCATACTTTCCACTTCCTCTCCTCCTGGTCACGACTGCTTCTGTTTATGGGGAAAATTCATCAAGAATCTTCATTTGATAAAACCAAACAAACTGATTTTGGAAAAGAGTGGCTATGTAGATTTTTTTTTTTTTTACTTTAGTTTAAATGAGAATATTAAAAAGTTTAGCACAGTATTTTGTTGTCACCTAAACATGTCATCAAATCTCCTTAATCTGCTAAAAAAAAATAAAAACAAGCAAATATCTGCTGATACTAATATGACTCCATTATCATTGTACAACCTTCGCCTTATTGTACAACAACATGGCATATGGACAGAATAAGACCTATGTTAGTATGCAGCAACACTGCAATGCACAGAATATTTATTTCAGCTGAATACTTCTCACTAAACAGAGGAGTGGCCACATTTGTTCCCACCTATATGTGAAATCCTCCAGAGTTACTTTCCAGAGTGGTTTCCATTTGGCCTGCTGAATTTGCAGTAAGTACGATGCTGAGCTAACATCTCTGTAAAAGACTTTGGAGTTATGGTGTTCTGTCCATCACTCTGGCATCTGTGCTATTCTTCCAGGAATAGTCCTCTAAGGGGCATCGCCTGCAGTCTACTTATTCCAGCCCTGGGAGCAGCTCATTTCTGGAATACCAGTAACAATTACTGCAACAAGGGTGTGGCACTGCCACTGCTCAACCTTTACATACCGTATTTTGCGCACTATAAGGAGCACTTAAAAGCCTTTAATTTTCTCAAAAATTCATGGTGCACCTTTAAATTAGGTGCACCTTATAGTGCGCAAAA
>JBBIGC010000024.1:12139295-12161708 GCA_037576955.1 Lepidarchus adonis
TTTATTTGATACAGACAGATCAAATACATAATAACATAGCCCCAGCAGCAGCACCATGCATCATGGTTATTATAGCGTGCGATAATTTGCAGCACTTAATTTGCTAGTTTATCCAGTATACAACAATTAACATGATGATAAAAAAAGTTGACAATGACACTAACAACCTATCCAGTTATAGGCAGATACAACAGAGCTACAAGTAACATATTAAACATGATTGCAGCTTTGTTTTTGATACAGCCAAAGTTTTGTTTGTTTTTTAAAAATACTGAATCCAGTCACAGATTTTAAATGCACAGGAAGTGAGTTCCAAAGTCCCGCCCCCCTCACAGAGAGAGCACTTTGAGCAAAAAAGGTTTTACGAAAAGGGACCTTGCACTCTCCACTTAAAGCTGTTCATAATCTTCGAGCCCTACAAGCCTTCTCTGTTGAAAGCACATGCCCTGGTATATTGGTGGAGAGGTTTGAGTGTCTGTTGGATGCGGGTGTTGGGGGGTGGTTGTGTGTACGGTTAGTACACAATAGGGCTGACTGCAGCACTCTCTTTGTGCCTGTTTGTTCAGGGGCATGAGGAATTTCCGCCTGTCCCCCTCGTGTGCTCAGCTGTTGTTCAGTAAAGTCATGTCACTCTAGTCATGACACGTCTACATGGTGCTAAACTCCATCATACTAAATGTAATAAAATTACGATGTTTCTGTAGCTGCTCTGAAAGTGAATATATAAACCACCTGTGAAATTTAGTTTGAATGTTTATAATGGTGTAGAATTTTTCATAAATATTTCTAAGAATCCACCACATATAACTGTGTCCCTGGTCCTGGAAGCCCCCTCGGATTTGAATGTTTTCCCTGCTGCTAATTAAGAAGCCTGTCCTGGATTAAAGTGAATGTTGGTGCAGGGAAAACTGTAGAGGAAGGAATCCCCCAGGGCCACTTTCAAATTGTGCCTTTTTATTTTGGCTAGATGCGTAAGTGCGAAGGGCACACGTGTGGGACGTATAAAACCAGATATCTGTTTGTGTTTATTTCAGAAAATGGATACCAGTGGAGTGAAGGTTCTAGAGACGGCCGATGACATCCAGGAGCGGAGGCAGCAGGTCTTGGACCGCTACCGCCGCTTTAAAGAGTTGTCGCTGGTGCGCAGGCAAAAACTGGAGGACTCCTACCGCTTTCAGTTCTTCCGCCGTGATGCAGACGAGCTGGAAAAGTGGATTCAGGAAAAGCTACAGATAGCCTCTGATGAGAACTACAAGGATCCCTCTAACTTACAGGTTTGTCATCTTTATACAAATTAAATTTCCATTTCTAAAGTGATTGTATTTCAGTGCACGTTAAGGCATAAACTACATGAGGCTTTGCAATACAGTTATTTACCACAGATGAGAGCTGCTGTTGTGCACTATAAGTCTGGGTTCGTATGGTTAGCTGTGGCTATGAATCCACATACTGGTGAAAGATTATTCTTGTAGAAGCAGTGGTTTTAATAACCTGGAACATTAATAAGGTACTAGAAAGTGGAAGTTTGCCTTGAAAGGCATGTCTTGGACAGCAAGACACAGTCATTGCGCAAAGACTCTTAATGTGTTTTGTGAGAGAGCGTGAAGGAGATATGGGGAGAATGTTCAATTGTGTGTGTGAGAAAATCACTAGAAAAATATCATAATTTTGTGTCTAGCTTCAGAACCATTGGAGGGGACACAAAGCAAAAAGGTGGTGAATAGTAGAGAAAACAGCAATTTGGCCCTTTTTTATTAATGAAATGAATTACATTTATTAATACAAATTAATTAAGTTGATGTGTGTGAGTTGATTATTTTACAGTGGCTTTAAACATGGCTCAACGTTAGAATAACTTTTTGAAAGTGTTGTATCTCTAAAATGCATCTAAATATTTTAAATTCATACAAATCAAAGACCACATACTGTTTTCACATAATTGAAAAAAATGAAAAGATTGTTTTGTTTGAGAATATGCGGTTTTATCATTGATCTGGACAGCTTAACAACTGAAGAAGAGTCTTCTGAGCTAAAACGGTTGTTAAATATCAAACATAACATAAAGTGCATTACCAGTAGGACATGTTAACCTTTGAACTTTTCTAACTTTAGTTGTTTAATAATGTCTCATGGACATTCACTCTTGTAAAACTCTTGGGTTAACTATTACACAACATACGCCATGTGCTTAATCATGAGACTGATCCTACTAGTACAGAATATAACAATTAGTCTTGCTGGATTAATGTCATTACTGTTTTTTGTTTTTGTACTCTATTTAAAATCAAATTTCTCATCGCAGGTGTGAGATCTGAGTTTTTAGACTTGTTCTTACATGCGCTGTTCTGATTTTTGCATCTAGTTTGTTCATTATCTTCTCCAATGTGTCTGTCTCCACAGGGCAAGCTTCAGAAACATCAAGCCTTTGAAGCAGAGGTACAGGCCAACTCTAGTGCCATCATTAAACTGGACGATACAGGCAACATCATGATCTCAGAGAGCCACTTTGCATCTGAGACCATCCGTGTAAGCGACTTCACTCTAATGTTATTCTAAGTCAAGGGCAACACATGTATATTTGGGTGTATAGAAAGATTCAGTCTCCCTCATGTTAATGATCCTCATATTTGACTCAGTCCTTCACGCCTTACCGGACTGCTCAGAGACCAATTGTAAAAAGTGTCAATTATGGCACTTATATTGAAGTAGGTGCTTGGGTGCTGTGACTTTACTTCTGGTGAAAGGTCTTCTTACTTTTCTTCTTTAGTTTCCTCTAAAGAATGTGTGCAGTGACATTCACTCTGCTTAGACTCTTATTCTTGTTGACTTTTCTGAGTTGACCATCTTAGACTTTTTATTCTGAAATCTGTGCGTTATGGCCTTTTAACCTCATCAGTTCTTTGTTTGTTTTGGTTTTCAGACCCGTCTTGAGGAGCTGCATCGCCTGTGGGACCTTCTGTTGCAGAGGACCAAGGAGAAGGGAGTGCGTCTGCTGCAGGCCCAGAAACTGGTGCAGTACCTGCGTGAGTGCGAAGATGCCCTGGACTGGATCAGTGACAAGGTCAGATAACACGCTTTCAGACTTGGTGGAAACCAATAGAGGTTAGATGATGTTCTGTACTCAAGATCTAATGACTATACAGGATGTCTGATTGTGCAATTCACTCGCCAAGTGTGATTTGTCTCTCACTTTTAATTTACTTATATACTACAGGAAGCAATTGCCACCTCAGAGGAACTGGGACAGGACCTGGAGCATGTGGAGGTCCTGCAGAAGAAGTTTGAGGAATTCCAGACTGACCTAGCAGCCCATGAGGAGCGTGTGAATGAAGTGAACCAGGCTGCGGCCAAGCTTACCCAGGAGAACCATCCTGAAGCTGAGCTTATTCTGAAGAAGCAGGAGGAGGTGAATGCTGCATGGCAGAGGCTGAAAGGTCTGGCTCAGCAGAGACAAGGCAAGCTCTTTGGGGCTGCTGAGGTGCAGCGCTTCAACCGGTGAGTCTTTTGGAGGGAAATACAGGCTCTTGGTGATGTAATGTGATGTTTAGATTTCTTTATTGTCACTATCTTTGTGATATAGCAAGTAAAATATGTTCTAAACATCTCACTGATTTTCTAATTAAATATATTTCTAAAGGTGAATTCTCACCAGATGCCGTTAACAACTCCTCCAATCCACACGTGCAAAGAAATCAAACCTAAATATCCATACAGTATACATACAGTAGCAAAATGGAATGACACAGAGAAAAATATTGAAAACCTGAAGAAAGAAACAAGACAGCTTTTTATAGCCATCATTTATTTCATATGCACCGAGAACCAGGATTGTTTTCTTATTACTGATAGATTTCAGCTGCTGTCATGACCTGCAGCACCTTTAGAAATAGATTTACTTAAAAAATTGGTGTTTTTAACCCATTGTATATTAAGAACATAATGCTTAAGTTACATTCTGGAAATAAATAATGAATTTAAAAAATACTAAATATAATTCAGACAAAACCTACTATTACAATCACTTTTACATTTGAATTATTCCACAGATAAGCATCATAACCAAACTCGGTGCGTTCCTAAGATTAATGGGGGGTTTCTTCATAGATGACATTTAATAATTTTTTATCAAAAACCATAGCAGGCAAGCACCTTACAGTGAGGCACTTGGCTGATGATTCAATAACAGTTTTGAAACAATTTGAACATAGGTGACTAAAGGTATGATAGTATGAATAATTAACTAATAATTATCTAAATTTGTGTTCTTGTGCTTCATGAAACAATTTAAACACTGTATGGTTAACGTGAATAGCATCACCTAGTGGTCACTGGATGTGAAGCTTCATATGTGTTCTAGAATACATGCATGTATATACTTATAACATTGCGTAATGATTGACCTTTGTTAAGCCTACCATTCGACCTCAATTAACTTCATTATTTAATTTTTTTTGTCATTTATAACACCTCTCTTATAGAGGCAACATGTAAAGCTTCATCTTAATTGGTCAAGTAGTGGCTGAAAAACAGGTTTTTGTGTTTTAGCACACACTAGGCACTAATCTGCTCCACATAAACGGAATAAATAACCAAAACAAACCTACATTACATTAATGTGATGTTTAAGGGACTTTCATGGGATTTGAGGAGTCATTATAAGGTGCAGGCATGTTATGAAACTAAGGTCATCCCTGGAAGGTTGAACCAGGGGAACCATCAGATCATTGGGTGTCTCTCTTCTGGGTAGGTGTACGTTAACAACACACACCCTCCAAGCTTGGTTTTCAGATGACGTCTTGTGCGTGCCCCTCAACACAGGAAGAAAAAAATATTTAACATTTCCTGTAGGGTTATTGTACCACCCGTTTCCTAAAAACGCTGGGTTTGAAGAGATGTCGGGACAAAGCTGCTTGATATTTTGTGGCCGTAAATACCCATCACCATTCTGTCTATGAGGCAAATACAAGAGCAAAAATGGATTGTAGGAATATTATTATTATTATTATTATTATTATTATTATTATAGGAGACCCCTCACAAGGCGCTACAGGTCAATCAGGTCTCACACCACCAGACTGGCAAATAAGTTCTTCTGCATTCTCTTCTTCCCCTGGGCCATCAGGACTTCAAATAACCCATAACATAACACACAATTAATAAATTAAGGACTGAATCACGCAAAAAAAACACCACATTCTGTATATATATGTCTCCAAATTCTTTTGTATATAACACCACATTCTATCCTATTTCTTCATGTTCATCCTTTCTAAATTATTCTGTTTTTTTTTTTGTTTTTTTAGTTTTTTTTTTTTACATATTTTAAATTCTTAAATTGTATTTTATTGTTTTTGTTTCTTCTGTTGATGCACCGCTACTTGGGTGGAGCATTCAGTTTCGTTGTACTCCTGTACACCTATTCTATTCTATTTAGTGACTTAAATCTTCCTTTATGGCATGTAGGGATGTGGATGAAACCATCAGCTGGATTAAGGAGAAGGAGCAGCTCATGGCCTCAGATGATTTTGGACGTGACCTGGCCAGTGTTCAGGCCCTGCTGCGCAAACATGAGGGGCTTGAAAGAGACCTGGCAGCCCTAGGGGACAAGGTCAGTTTAAGCACTCATGGACACCTGCAGCAATGTGGACCATCTCTACACATTGCTAACAAAACAATCTTTTGTCTTTTTACACACGCCTGTAGATAGGACTGTCTGTAGCTAATTATTCTGACGATCCTTGATTTACAACATGCATGTCTACGCACCTTTTCCGTCAATACTCTTTCTAATACATGTTCTGCTTTTTCTGTGTCCTTAGGTGAACAATTTGGGTGGGGAAGCAGAACGTTTACAGCAGACGCACCCTCAAAACGCAACTCAGATCCACCTGAAGAGAGATGAACTCATCACCAACTGGGAGCAGATCCAAGCACTGGCTACTGAACGCCACGCTCACCTTAATGACTCCTACATGTTTGTATTTTTCTTCCTCTTTGTTTCTTATTATGTTTGCATTAGTGCTCTGATTTCTATCTCCTGATAAAGGTGCTCATTTGAGGTTTAATATGAGAAAAGTCATAACCTATTGCTTAAATCTAGTGATCTGTTCTGATCAGAAAATGTGTGGTTCTGCAGGCTGCAACGATTCACTGCAGATTTTCGGGACCTTACCAGCTGGGTGACTGAGATGAAGGCTCTGATCAATGCGGATGAGCTGGCCAATGATGTGGCTGGGGCTGAAGCTCTGCTCGACCGCCACCAGGAGCACAAGGTTAATTGCACATCTCAATCACAGAAATTGTCATTAGTGTTTTGTAGTACCTCTTTAATTTGATTAAGAGAAGTGATTGATGAAGGAATTCAGGTTTTTTTCTTTAAAATGTTGAAGGGAGCCTATTTCACATGTTTGACTTTGCTACTTTCTGACAGGGTGAGATTGATGCCCATGAAGACAGCTTCAAGGCCACAGATGAGGCTGGCCATGGCCTCCTGAACACTGGTCACTATGCCTCAGAGGAGGTGAAGGAGAAGGTAGAAACAACAGTAAATTGTGTAGTGTTTCACATTTATACAGTATTTAAAATACCAAAGATTGTTTACGGCTGTTTTTGGATGTAGCTGGGTATTCTTGCTGAAGAGAAGGAGTCTCTGCTAGAGCTCTGGGAGCTGCGCAGGCAACAGTATGAGCAGTGCATGGACCTGCAGCTCTTCTACAGGGACACTGAGCAGGTTGACAACTGGATGAGTAAGCAAGAGGTGTGTTTTTTTTCCTTATTGTGCAATTTAAAGCCTCACAGTCCAATGAATATTTCTGCACTTGTAAATTGAGGTCATCTAAATGATCTTTCTATGATATTTAATAAATCTTTTTATTTAGAGTAAAACAAAATCAGTGTTTCAGTTTTTAAAGTTAATATGTCAAGTTGTTTTGTCTGTATTTGTTTTATTTGTTTAACATTTGCTATGACTATGAAAAGTGTTATACATACATACCAGATGTGTTTGTTATATCTAAATGTGGGGGGGAAAGCCTGGATTCTGAGTTACCAGATCCCTGTCTGTCTTGCAGGCCTTCCTCCTGAATGAGGACCTTGGTGACTCTTTGGACAGTGTGGAGGCTCTTTTAAAGAAACATGAAGACTTCGAGAAATCTCTCAGTGCCCAGGAGGAGAAGATCACTGTAAGAAATGACACCTGTTTGCTTAATTATTTATTTTCTAAATGAAACTTTTAAAAAATAATAGATTTTTTTTACTGTGTAGGCGTTAGATGAATTTGCTACCAAGCTGATCCAAAACAACCACTATGCCAAAGAGGACGTTGCTACTCGGAGAGATGCAGTAAGTAAACACTAACGTCCCAAACATTTATTTCTGCTAATCTGACATTTTCTTCCTGTCTCCTACCTGCTGAGTCATTGCAAATGGACTGAATTTGTGTGTTTCAGTTGCTGAGCAGGCGCAATGCCCTACATGATCGTGCTCAGTCCCGTCGTGCTGCCTTGGAGGACTCCTTCCACCTGCAGCAGTTCTTTCGAGATTCTGATGAGCTCAAGAGCTGGATCAATGAGAAGATGAAGACTGCCACTGATGAAGCTTACAAGGTGCCCAGTTTGACTACTGCACCCAAGGCCATTTGCTTTTTTGTGTTATGTTACCCTCAAATATTTTTCCAATTTTTTTTTTGCTTGACTTTTTCTAATTCTCTCTTTGATCTCTCTTGCTCATTTATTTATTCCTATACACACAGGACCCCTCCAATCTGCAAGGTAAGGTGCAGAAACACCAGGCTTTTGAGGCAGAACTTTCTGCCAACCAGAGCCGCATTGATGCACTGCAGAAATCTGGCCAAGAGCTTATTGATGGGAAACACTATGCCTCCACTGAGGTGACTACTCGAATGGACGAGGTCAGCTCCCAATGGAAGAAACTACTGGAAGCCACTGAGCTCAAAGGTATTGAGAGAAACTGCATTTGTGCTCTACCAGCTTAGAAATTATGTATTTATAAAATAGCTTTCCATTGTCACATAACTACAACTACATAGGTTTCCACCAGCCTCATGATTCTGTTTATTGTGATATCAGGAATTAAGCTGCGTGAAGCAAACCAGCAGCAGCAGTTCAACCGCAATGTGGAGGACATTGAGCTGTGGCTTTATGAGGTGGAAGGCCATCTGGCTTCTGATGACTATGGCAAAGACCTAACCAGTGTTCAGAACCTGCAGAAGAAACACGCTTTGCTGGAAGCTGATGTTGCTGCCCATCAGGTAAACTGCTCTCATAGTCATGTTCAAAATCTGGCTTTATGTCAACACGTTTCAACGATAATTGATCAAATGATCATTGATAAGAAGTCATGTTTCAAAGACAGATCCAGTGCCAGTTTATAACTTGAGTCTGCCTTTCTTCCTTTCTTACCAGGACCGAATTGATGGCATTACCATCCAGGCCAGGCAGTTCCAAGAGGCTGGCCACTTTGATGCTGATAACATCCGGAAGAAGCAGGAGGGTCTGGTGGCACGCTACGAGGCTTTGAAGGAGCCCATGGCAGCAAGAAAGCAGAAGCTGTGTGACTCTCTCCGGTTGCAGCAGCTCTTTCGGGATGTGGAGGATGAAGAGACTTGGATCAGAGAGAAGGAGCCCATCGCTGCCTCAACCAACAGGGGTCAGTCAACCATTCTGATTCCATCTATATTTTTAGCCTGACAACGAGCTGCAGGTTATTATATGGTAAAGTTATGTGCCAACATGTTTTGTTTCATTTTCACCCAATCTTACCTTAGGTAAAGACTTGATTGGTGTGCAGAACCTGCTGAAGAAGCATCAGGCCTTACAGGCTGAGATTGCTGGTCATGAGCCCCGCATCAAGGCTGTGACTCAGAAGGGCGAGGCCATGATTGAGGAGGGTATGTACTGATCTCCCCCCCCTTAAATTAATGCTCTAAAGAAATTATATTTCAGATATTGAGTACAATTGATTGATCGCTACCATTGTGTGCAAGTCCACAAAAACATGCCCTCTCATCCCACATGCTCCTCCAGAAAAAAAGATTTAAAAAATAGAGTTTTTTTATTTAGCTACTTGGGTTTTTCTTCCTGCAGGCCACTTTGCAGGCGAGGATGTAAAGGCAAAGCTTGGAGAGCTGAACAATCGCTGGGAGACTCTGAAGGGTAAGGCAGCCCAGCGCAGACAGGACCTGGAGGACTCCCTGCAAGCCCAGCAGTACTTTGCAGATGCCAACGAAGCAGAGTCCTGGATGAGGGAGAAGGAACCCATCGTAGGCAGCACTGATTATGGCAAAGACGAAGACTCTGCTGAGGTGAGTTTGCAAAGAATCAGCAGCTTTCGCCTCTCTGCAGTTTTGTGTAGCATCAAGGATTTACAGCATTAATGACTTAATTCATTTTTAACAACCAAAATGCTTAAGAGGCTTTAGCAAATCCTTTTGAAAGTACAGTTTACTGATCCAGGCTGTTAATTCTTAGGCCCTGCTGAAAAAACATGAGGCGCTAATGTCTGATCTAAGTGCCTATGGCAGCAGCATTCAGGCCCTGAAGGAGGAGGCTCAGGCTTGCAGGGTGAGTCTGACTTTGAAACCATTTTCAAAATGAACCTTGAAGGGAGTTTTTTCCCCTCTTAATTTGCAAGCTGATTTATCCAACAGCAACAAGTGGCACCAACTGATGATGAGACCGGAAAAGAATTGGTGCTGGCTCTCTATGACTACCAGGAGAAAAGTCCACGTGAGGTCACTATGAAGAAGGGAGACATCCTCACCCTGCTCAATAGTACGAACAAGGTAAATCAGTGTTGAAATGAAATTCTCGCCTTGTACATGATTATGAGTGATCTTGTGTAGATTAAATGATAAAAAGGCCTGACTTCTTAAGCAACAGTGGTGCAGGAAAGTATATTTAACACCTATTCTTTTAACAGAAATATTTTAGTAATTTTATTTAATGTTTTAACCATTATTTCTTAACACAAGTGAAATATTACAATTGCGCTAGATAGTTACTTAAGTGTACAGACATGGGTTGAATAATCTTGTAATATTCTTACAGCAATATTTTGATGAGAAACAATATGTGATGACATTGACTAGGTTTAAGATTATTTCGCTTCTGAGATCATTTTAGCAGTGAGAAATTATCATGTACACTAACCTAGTCAAGAATACACTATACTTTGATTCTGCTCCTCAGGACTGGTGGAAGGTGGAGGTGAATGACAGACAAGGCTTTGTACCTGCAGCATACGTGAAAAAGCTGGATCCAACACAGTCGTCGTCCCGCGAGAATCTGCTGGATGAACAGGGCAGCATTGCTTTGCGCCAGGAGCAGATAGAGAACCAGTAAGAACTTCGGGTTATGTCTTTGCTAAACTAATAATAATCTATTTAGAGTTTAAGTGCTATGTAAATCTTTAACCTAACCCTTAATTTTTCTTTTAACTCTTTCCTTCCTGAAACGATAAGCTTCTGTCAGTCAGCTGTGAAAGCTAATTCTTTCAGGCTAACCTTGTCTGCCTTTGTTTATTTCTTTCTTTCTATTTCTCTTTCTGTTTCTCTCTTTCCCTCTCCCTTTCTTTACTCTAATCACTAATGCCTGCATGTGTGTGCTCGGCCTGCCTTGTGGCAGGACTATGGTCACCAAGGAAGTGTGCAGTGTATCTGTGCGCATGAAGCAGGTGGAGGAGCTGTGAGTAGGACCCACACCTCCATATCGTGATATTTATGACTGACCCAAAAAGCCTCCATCACTGAAATTGTCCTTCATTTCTTATATTTTCATTCTAATAGCTACTAGTTGATGTTGTGGAACTGTCATTTCAACCTCTCGTTACTGATGTGATTTGTTCATCTTTCCTCTGCAAGGTCATTTTTCCATGCTTCTTCTATTCGGTAATGGAATAGAAGTCAAACCTCTGTTGCGTGCACACTCTCTCTCGCGCTCTTTCTGTCTGTCTCTCTCAAAGCTTGCCCAATGGTGCCATTTTGACATGGTCATGTTCAGCTGTTCCTTATCATGTTCCTTTCTGCCACACTTACATGAAAAGCTTCACTACTTGCTGGCTTTTGTTCCAATCTGACTCCATCATGCAATTAGATGTCAAAATCTTATATAGTGATATTTTGTAGGTCATAGTTGTGGTAGTTGCTGGTTGGATCAGAATGCGGCAAAACCACAGATCAGTGGGAATGTCATTAAAGTGCACCAGCAGGTCCCTGATCATCTTCTGTATTGCTTAGGTACGGCACCCTGCTGGAACTGGGAGAGAAGAGGAAGGACATGCTAGAGAAGAGCTGTAAGAAGTTCATGCTGTTCCGTGAGGCCAATGAGCTTCAGCAGTGGATAAATGAGAAGGAAGGAGCACTGACTAATGAGGAAGTGGGCTCTGACCTGGAGCAGGTGGAGGTGCTGCAGAAGAAGTTTGATGATTTCCAGAAGGTATGTAGCTACAGAGGCATCTGTGAGCATCTTCGGATTCATCAGTGTACCTCACAAAGTTTCTCATGCTGTTAACTATGACTTAAACTTTGCATCAGGATCTGAAGGCAAATGAGTCTCGTCTGCGAGACATCAACAAGGTGGCGTCAGAGCTGGAGTCAGAGGGACTGATGGCTGAGGAAGCTCCATTAGTGCAAGCCCAGGTGAGCACTCAGTTTCCAAAGAGTTAAAGATAAGTCGTGATGTAACTTTTTTTAAATTTGATCTTTGATGCTGTATGTTTTCTTTTTCTAATTTATTTATATTTGGGCATTTGGATAACACTCACCTTTAATGAAAAGTGCAGCGTTTAGATTCTTGCTCAGTGCCTGTTATTGTGCTCTCTACCTCCTTTCTAAAAAAAATTTATATTGTGAACAATATTTCTTGGCATTCCTTTCAGAAAGTAAAATCCATATAGATTCATTACACACAGAATGAATTTTAAGCCTTTATTTCTTGGAATTTCAATGATTATTGCTTACAGATAATAAAACCCAAAATACTTTTTCACAATATTCAAATTTTTATATGTACCTGTCTGTGTTATGCAGTTTTACCATTTTATATGCTCTTTCAAATTAAAGTTTTTCAATACAGTATTGAATATGCAATTGTGTATATTCTTACTGATGTCTGTGGAACAAAGTCAGTTGTAATGTGACATAAAAACTTAATTTAATGTTTTCTTCTTCTCTCCCTCTTTGTTCTACATTCCCCTCAGCAACAAGAGATGCTAGGCTCTGCACCTGGCAAGGTTTTTATAATTAATTATTATATTATTAATACAATATTGCATGGAATAGAGTTGAATAAATGCGAGTAAAACTCATTGTTTTACAGGATGAAGCTGATACAAAAACGGCATCGCCATGGAAGGTAACATAAAGACTTTATTTAAATTGGAATACTGACACAACATTTGAATGCTAATATCTCTAATGTAGGGAACAGAGATGTTATTGTGCATGCAGAGTATTGGAATTTATCTTTGGTGGATTTTGGGGGCTCTTATTCTGTAGTCTTGGTTTGGTTTGTAAGATGAGAATATGGTAACTGATCTATAAACTAACGTGGTGACTTTTCTCTTATCTGGTGTGATTCTTCTATTTTGTTTCCTTCTGTCGTCTCTCCTTTGGTTTATTCACTCAAATTAGTCTGTTCGCATGGCTGTCCAAACGACAGCTAACTTTAATACTATTAAGGTAAGCACATCGTGCCCTCCTCTAAAGCCAGCAACCTTCATCACTAAATCCTTCGTTATGTCCCTCGTGTCTAGAAAACTAACCGGTCTGTGTTTCCCTTTGTGTTTCCCATTATTTTACTGTACTTAACCCTGCCTTGGATTTCTAAAGCCTTGGTCCAGTATTGTGTCTACCATCATATGATCACATGGTCATTTTATTCATTCATGAAGGTCATATCTGCCTGTATGTCAGTATGCCTTAACATATGTTGACCAAGTTTTGTATTATCTGTTGTTTGTTGTCCTGCATCTTAACATTTCCATGTAATCATGAACCTGTCTTGCTTCATTTTCAAATGTTATATTTGACTGGAATATAGAATTGCATTGTAATTGGCAGGTTATAGGCAAAGCATTGTGCTGCTGTTAGAGAAGTTTAGTTCTGTTTTAGACAAAGTTTTCATTATTTAATTCAGTTATTGTAGTCAAATCGTCTACAAATCACCTTTGGTTTTTCAGTCTTTTTCATAGACCTTGTGGTGGTCTGCTAATTTGTACTTACTTTTCAGGAGTTGAACAACCGCTGGAGGGCTCTGCAGCAGTTAGCTGAAGACCGGAGCAACATGCTGGGAAGTGCTCATGAAGTTCAGAGATTCCACAGGTACATCTCTTTCTGCACTGGCATACAATTTACACCAAAAATATCTAACCAATGTCGTTTTCATTCAGTACCTAAGTAGAAGATTACAGTTTTGATCTCTTTTAGGGATGCTGATGAGACCAAAGAGTGGATTGAGGAAAAGAACCAGGCCCTGAACACTGATAACTATGGCCATGACCTGGCCAGTGTGCAGGCACTGCAGCGCAAACACGAGGGCTTTGAGAGAGACCTGGCTGCCCTGGGAGACAAGGTGCAAATGAATGCAAACACATCCAAGTGCTCAGAGCTCGCTGTAATTTATTTTGAAAGTGAAAAAAGTAAACTAAGTGAAAGTGTTTTATATTTTGGTCATGTTAGGTGATGACAGTTTAAGATTACATTGACTTGTGTTACCCATTCCAGGTAAACTCTTTGGGTGAGACTGCAGAGCGTCTGATCCAGTCACACCCAGAAGCTGTGGATGATATCCAGGAGAAATGCACTGAGCTGAACACTGCCTGGAGCAGCCTGGTAGGCCGTGCAGATCAGCGCAAAGACAAACTTGGCAACTCTCATGACCTGCAGCGCTTTCTCAGTGACTTCAGGTGAGAAAGTGAAAAGAATTATTTTTTGTCAAATGAATGAGAGTGGCCGTTGAGTAGGCCCTTGCCAATCAATGTTTTTTGTTTTTGTGTTTTACCTCTCAAACACCTTTTGGTTATTATTTTTTGCAGAGACCTGATGTCCTGGATCAACGGCATCCGAGGACTTGTGTCATCTGATGAGCTGGCCAAGGATGTAACTGGAGCTGAGGCCCTGCTGGAGAGACACCAGGTAGTGCACTCACTATAAATATTCTCAGCAGTGCTTAGAATTTTACTGCCCCTTACATAAAAGCCCATGAGAAAAGTAAAATACTACTTCTCCCTTCCACAGGAGCATCGAACTGAGATTGATGCTCGTGCAGGCACCTTTCAGGCCTTTGAGCAGTTTGGGCAGCAGCTTTTGGCTCGTGGCCACTACGCCAGCCCTGAGATCCAGCAGAAATTGGAAGCTCTGGACCGAGAACGGGCTGACCTGGAGAAGGCCTGGGTGCAGCGCAGAATGATGTTGGACCAGTGCCTAGAGCTCCAGGCAAGCAAAGATTTCTGTCATCTGCAGAATTGAAACACATCCAGAGACTACACATTTATTATTATTGCAAGTTGTGTGAGTGATTTTAAACCTTGCTTTTTGTTCTCTGCAGCTTTTCAATCGTGACTGTGAGCAGGCTGAGAACTGGATGGCAGCAAGAGAGGCCTTCCTGGCCAGTGATGATAAGGGTGACTCTCTGGACAGTGTGGAGGCTCTTATCAAGAAACATGAAGACTTTGATAAAGCTATCAACGTGCAAGTAAGAACGTGATAAAATGTTGATTGTAATTTCTGCACAGTGTTTCTAAGAATTTTACTGTACACCCTGCTGTCTGTCACAGGAGGAGAAGATTGCTGCTCTGCAGTCCTTTGCTGACCAGCTCATTTCTGCTGACCATTACGCCAAGCCTGATATCTTCAAACGTCGCAATGAGGTCTTGGACAGGTCAGACTTATTCAGCTCTTATAGGCTTTAAGTCCTAGCAAGTTTGCTTCTCCTCCATGTGATTTGTGTACTTAGTGCATACTGGATCTCCTCACTACCAGGTGGCGTCGTCTGAAGGCTCAGATGATTGAGAAACGCTCAAAGCTGGGTGAATCTCAGACTCTGCAGCAATTCAGCAGAGATGTGGATGAGATAGAGGCCTGGATCAGTGAGAAACTGCAGACAGCCACTGATGAGTCTTACAAAGACCCCACCAACATCCAGGTAAAACTTCACTCCTCAAAATCCTCTGTGTTCAAATTTGACGGATATAATCATAGTCATATTTGATCATATTTGAACAATTCTGTATGGTTTGTATTAATCTAACCTTGTTATTACAGCTTATGCTTAATACTTCTTTGCTATTACCATTGTATATTAGTCCCATTTCAATTCAGTCCCACTGAAGAAGTAGTCCTTCTTATAAATGTCCCAATAATACATGTCCATCCTGTATTTCCCCCACCCTAAGTGTATGTGTGAGGGGAATGAAACTGAACCTCTCTCTGTTCTTATTGTCTGTTTTAGCTGTCCAAGCTGCTGGTAAGTGGAGCAGTGTGTCCGCTAACTAACCCTCAAACAGGGTCTCTTTACATGTCTGCATCTGCTGTGTCTGTAGACGTGTAGTACAGCTCCATCTGTCTGTTCTGTGTCCCAGTGTTTGCTTCTTATGAATTTATTTTATGTTATTGTCTGTAGATTGCTAGAGCACTTTTAATTCATAAGTGATTTGTTCATTCTACTGCTGAGCTGGTATTTTATTTTTAATTGCTGGATGTGGTCTTCTGTTTTTGTCCCATTGTTCATGTTGGGCTGTCTTGTTTAGAATTTGTTCCATACAATGAATGTATCCCAGGGTCTTTGTGACAAAACATTTGGAAAATGGTCCTAAAAGAAGTTGTTTTGCATGGGTTAGAATCTTTCAGAGTGGAGAATAATGTCAGTACATTTGATAATTCTTGGGTTGAGATGAGACGGAGAAGCTTTTGCTTCGTTTTAGCTTATTGCTCAGTAAAGCTCTCAGAACGGGTTAGCCATATGCTTTTGCAGTGGAGGTCTGTGTGTGTGGCTTGGCAAGCGGTAGCTTTTTCCATGTATATCTCTGTCTCTCTCTTTTCTATGTATATGGAACAATATGAGGCAAAACAGCCCGGCTTCTTATCTGTTCTCCACAAAAACCCATTTTGTGCTGGATGTGCCTCTCAAACTCATTTTATCTATCCTGTTTTTGTCTTTTTCATAGTAGTAGTAGCTATTGTTTAATGTACAGGTACATCTAAAAAAAATTTATATCATGAAAAAGTTCAATGTTTCTTGAACATTCCTTTCAGAAAGTGAAATTCATATAATATGTAGATTAAACATTGTGAAGTATGTCAAGCCTTTATTTCTTAAAATTTTGATTAAAAGCCCAAAATTCACTGTGAATATTGTGAAAATGATAAATCTTGGAAAGTCATGGTGTCGCACCTAATCAGCTAATTAACTCAAAACACTTGCAAAGCTTTCATGAGCCTTTAAATGGTCTCAGTCTGGGTCAGGAGGCTATTCAATCATGGGGAAGATGCTGACTTGACACTCTTCACAAGTAGGGTAAGCCACAAAAGGTAATTGCTAAAGAAACTGGTTGTTCACAGAGTGATGTATCCAGGCATATTCATAGAAATTTGAGTGGAAGGAGAAAGTGTGGTAGGAAAAGGGAGAACCACAGTCTTGAGAGGATTGCCAAGCAAAATCCATTTAAGAATTTGGGGGAGCTTCACAAGGAGTGAGCTGAGGCTGAATCGGAGCATCACAAGCCACTAAGCACAGACCAATCCTAGACATGGGCTACAAATGTCGCATTCCTAGTGTCGGGCAACTTCTGAACCAGGGACAACGTAAGAAGCGTACCAAAAGCTGGTTCCTCCACCAGGGTGTTACTGTGCTTGATTTCCCAGCAAACTCTCCTGACCTGAAGCCCATAGAGAATCTATGGAGAATTGTCAAGAGGAAGATGAGCGACACCAGACCCAACAATGCAGATGACCTGAAGGCTGAGATCAAAGCAACCTGGGCTTCCATTACACCTGAGCAGAGCCACAGACTGATCTCCTCCATGACACGTCACATTGATGCAGTAATTCATGCAAAAGGAGGAACAACCAAGTATTGAGTGCATAGGAATTAACATACTTTTCCAGAAGCCTGATATTTTTCTTTTAAAAATATTTTATTTATTGATTGTATGTGATAAAACAGTGACTTTTGGGTTTTATTATCTGAAAACCATAACCATCAAAATTCCAAGAAATAACGGCTTGATATATATTTCATTTTCTGTAAGGAATGTAAAAAAATAATAAATGATGAAACTTTTTCAAGATATAAAATTTTTAAATGTACCTGTATATCTGTCCTTGTTGATGGTGTATTAATTTCACATTCACTAAAGCTTGTGGTGTGCTATGGCATTGCCCACTTTTAATGTTATTTCTTTTTTCATCATTCTCAGCAATGCCAGGGAAATTCTCTTTACTTAAACACACATGTATATGTGCACATACTGCATTTCATCTGTGAACTACATTGTAATGTCTGCTGAACATCACCAACAACAATGCAAGCATCATAAAGGAGGAACAAGCTCAGGGCTGTTTGTGCAGGTATGGAGTCAGCCACACTTCTTGACTTGCTCTGCATATTTTTCTTTGCTGCTTTCAGAGCAAGCACCAGAAGCACCAGGCTTTTGAAGCCGAGCTCCATGCTAATGCTGACCGAATCCGTGGAGTGATTGATACAGGTAATGCCCTCATCCAGAGAGGTGCATGCGCTGGAAGTGAAGATGCTGTCAAGGTAATATATATTTATGCATGCTCATTATAACATAGGAAGTAGTATTTATAGTCTTTAGTTTGCTTAAGGTTATTAAATGGATCTGTATGTATTTCCTACAGTCTCGTCTTGTTGCCTTGGATGAGCAATGGCAATTCCTGGTAAACAAATCTGCCGAAAAAAGTCAGAAGCTGAAGGAGGCCAACAAGCAGCAGAACTTCAACACTGGCATTAAGGACTTTGACTTCTGGCTGTCTGAGGTTATAATTATTTTATTAAAAAATTAATATTTTATGTGCTAACAATCTGATACTTCTAATGCCTTTGTAAGTGAGCAAACTAGGGTAAAAGCAAAGACTGAGGTAAATAACACGGTATGTTTATTTTTAATCCTTCTTCCCCAGGTGGAAGCTCTTCTTGCATCTGAGGATTATGGTAAAGATCTGGCCTCTGTCAACAATCTGCTAAAGAAGCACCAACTTCTAGAGGCTGACATCTCTGCTCATGAGGTGATGCATAGAACAAGTGTGATCAGGAGCAGTGAAGCTTTGTCATTTGTATACAGAGACATAATTTTAGTTTCATGTGACTTTACAGGATCGTTTGAAGGACCTGAATGGCCAGGCTGATAGCCTGATGGCCAGCAATGCTTTCGACACCTCTCAGGTCAAGGACAAACGTGATGCTGTTAATGGTCGTTTCAGCAAAATCAAGAGCATGGCTGCAGGGCGTCGGGCCAAGCTGAATGAGTCTCATCGTCTTCACCAGTTCTTCAGGGACCTGGATGATGAAGAATCTTGGATCAAGTATGCATACTGTAGATGTATTTCATCTACATTCACTGTTAAATGAGCAAACAGCTGTATTTGCTGAATTTTAAAAACTAAAGTCATCCTTTTTAACACAGGGAAAAAAAGTTGTTAGTGAGTTCGGAGGACTATGGACGTGATTTGACAGGAGTACAGAATCTGAGGAAGAAACACAAGAGACTGGAGGCTGAGCTGGGTGCTCATGAGCCAGCCATTCAGGTGAAGAGCCACCTGTGCTTCCATTTGGTTTAAGCAATGCCAACTTTAATGTTGTATTAGCAAAGACTAACTTGGGTTATACTCTTTATGGGCAGTGGTGGCCTATTGGTTAGGACATTGCCCCTGAGATCAGAAGGTCGCAGGTTCAAGTCCCAGCCTGGGCACCACTGAGGTACTTGAGAAAGGTACCGTGCCCACTTCACTGCTGCCCGCTGCTCCACGTGTGCACGTGTGATGGGTTAAATGCAAAGGACACATTTCGTTGTGGTGACTGTCTGCTGTGGTGTGTTCACAATGACAAATAATAACTTTCACTTCACTTTAGTCTGTGCTAGAGACTGGGAAGAAGCTGTCTGATGACAACACCATCGGGCAGGAGGAGATCCAGCAGAGACTGGCCCAGTTTGTGGAGCACTGGAAGGAATTGAAAGATTTGGCTGCTGCTAGGTAAGCAAGCACTGACTCATGCTCTGCACTCTTTACATAACCCCCTCTGATCTTTTACAATGTGATTGTATTATATTTTGTCATGTTTTTCAAGACTGCCTTAGTGAATATGTCTGCATTTCTGCATGAATGTAGAGGGCAGAGGCTTGAGGAGTCGCTGGAATATCAGCAATTTGTTGCAAATGTGGAAGAAGAAGAAGCCTGGATTAATGAGAAGCTAAATCTGGTTGGAAGTGAGGACTACGGTGATACACTGGCAGCTGTGCAGGTGTGTAAATATAATCTGTTGCACAGCATGCAATAAATGCATGAAATAAAATCTCACTTTTTAAATCATCTCTTGTGGTATTGCAGGGTTTGTTGAAGAAGCATGAAGCATTTGAAACCGACTTTACTGTGCATAGGGACAGAGTGAACGATGTATGTGCTAACGGAGATGAGCTCATTAAGAAGGTACAGTACAAAAATTGTGCAGTAATTTCGTAGTATGCGTTTCATTTACGTAAAATCTTGCTGTTGAACTGAAATGATTAATTAAGCGTTACCATTGCTCACACTAAATGCAGGAGAACCATCATGTGGACAACATCACAGCCAAAATGAAGGCCCTGCGTGGCAAAGTGACTGAGCTGGAGAGAGCTGCAGCCCAGAGGAAGGCCAAACTGGACGAGAACTCTGCTTTCCTGCAGTTTAACTGGAAGGCTGATGTGGTGGAGTCCTGGATTGGTGAGTGGGGATAGAGCAGTATATTTCTGTTTGATTTAAAAATAAATGAATAAATAAATACATTTTGCAAAAATTAATGTGTTTTTATGATTGATTAGGTGAGAAAGAAAATAGCCTAAAAACTGATGACTATGGACGTGACCTTTCTTCTGTGCAGACACTGCTCACCAAGCAGGTATGACTAGTGAGAGATGTTTAATTCTATAAATAATGTTTAAATGCTTGCAAATTCACAGAAGGTTTGTATGGTGTGTTGCTCCTCAAGACCTATTTTTTATTTTTTCAATTTGCTATAGGAAACATTTGATGCTGGACTTCAGGCATTCCAGCAAGAAGGAATCACCAACATCACTGCTCTGAAGGACCAGCTCCTGGCAGCCAAACATGTGCAGTCCAAAGCCATTGAGGCACGTCATGCAACTCTAATGAAACGCTGGAATCAGCTGTTGTCCAACTCTGCAGCTCGCAAGAAGAAGTTACTAGAGGCTCAGGAGCACTTCAGAAAGGTGAGAGCACCATACTGGAAGCTGTATTCACAATGGGCAATCTTGACCTTTTGTGTTTGTTTGTTTTTTTAGTAGATCTTTTTATCGATATGAAGATAGTGAGGAATGTATTGCCACTGTGGTTATACCTACAGCATGTTCTAGCAAATCATTGTAACAAGGCACTCACTTTTTCTTGTTTGTTGTTTCTTTAAGGTTGAGGACTTGTTCCTGACCTTTGCCAAGAAGGCTTCTGCCTTTAACAGTTGGTTTGAGAATGCAGAAGAGGATCTCACCGACCCAGTAAGGTGCAATTCTTTAGAGGAGATCAAGGCATTGCGGGAAGCCCATGATGCTTTCCGCTCCTCACTTAGTTCGGCTGAGGCTGACTTCAATCAACTGGCTGAGCTTGACCGGCAGATCAAAAGCTACCAGGTAGTTTCCAATCCATACACCTGGTTCACCATGGAGGCCCTGGAAGAGACCTGGAGAAACCTGCAGAAGATCATCAAGGTAAAGCTGAGATTCATTAACTGAAGTTGCACATTATGCAAAATAGAGATTTTATGACTGCCGTATCTCTGCTCATCTCTTTTCCACATGAAACCTACAACCAGGTTGTAGATAAACATGCATAAATAAAACACACATTGCTGGAGAGCTTCTTTTAAAAAGGGCTAAAGATCCAATAATGCAAGTGTGTAGAAATGCTCATCCCCATCGGTATCTAGCATTTGCTGAACTGTCCTCAACAATAATTTTGATCAAACAAAAACATAGCGCTTCGTAACTTGTTTTTGGCATAGACAGAGTTAAACCCACCTTCCAAACACACAACATTAGTGTGATTGGTGGAGACACGATGACTTGGCACATTATGGTAGCAATGCGTTGTGGACAATGTAGTGTCTGGTGCGGCAAAACAGGTGTGAATACGGGCGGAAAAGAGGTAGAAAGAGTTGCTTCTGCGAGTAGTAACTTTGGTGGGCAGCACAGTGCAAGGCAAAGTACTGAGTAAAAGAGTAATAAAAGCCACAGGTCACAAACGGCATCACGCTTTTGAGTCAGTCTTTGTGCTGGCTGGCTCTGAAGCTGAATTTGTGCTTCCCCCACGCTTCCTACCACAATAGCAAAAAAAATACCGAAAGGAAGGAAAGGTAAGGAAAGGTAACATTGCAGTTACTTATGTAAATTAATAACACCCTCCATGCTTGTGATGTACACTGTCGTATATTGATTTGCAGAGTCGCTATATTGCGATATTATCGTGGGCCACGTATCATGTATTGAATTGTGAGAGACCCTGCGATTCCCACCCCTATGATTTTTGATAGGCCATGCAATATAAAGAAAATGTTATGGTCAACTAGTACTGTAACATGGTTGACTGCATTATTCAGAAATTTAGAGTGCTCCTTAATGTATTGCCACTTTTACCAACATCAGTATTAGAGCTGTGAATAATGCAGAAATAACTAGCAAACTAGGTTTTGTGCAATACTAATGCAAAATAGGAATATCCTTTACTGAGTTTCATGTTGTGCTTTATAGGAGCGTGAACTGGAGCTGCAGAAGGAGCAGAGGAGGCAGGAAGAGAATGATAAGCTAAGACAAGAGTTTGCTCAACATGCTAATGCATTCCATCAGTGGCTACAGGAGACCAGGTACAAGAAGATCAGAGAAACCGTTCAAAGTTGTAACTTCAGTGCTAGGGACTCACAGATGTATAGCCGTTATTTAAACATGCTCAGCATGTTTCTACTACATACAGTTCTACAGACATTTCATGCATCTTTCTTGCCGGCACATTTCTACTGCATTTCTACATCTACTGATGTTCTTTCTTGTTGTACACCACAGTTTTATGCAAACTTTATTCAAAATCAGTGCATGCTTTGCTGTGTTTTGTGTGTGTGTGTGTGTGTGTGTGTGTGTGTGTGTGTGTGTGTGTGTGTGTGTGTGTGTGTGTGTGTG
>JBBIGC010000024.1:12161808-12184270 GCA_037576955.1 Lepidarchus adonis
TGGTACCAAACTCTTTTTTTGGCCTAACGTGTGTGTGTGTGTGTGTGTGTGTGTGTGTGTGTGTGTGTGTGTGTGTATATATGTAATGTGTTGGGTAATGGATTTAAATCACCAGCTTTAACACAACCACATATGTGGTCTGTGGATGTTTTGTAAGCAGAAACAGGCTTCTCACGATGCATTTCTATTCTATGTGTCTGGATATTGAGTAGTGGCAATGATGTCACCACTCAAAGTTCTCTAACTTGAATGTTCTCTCTCTCTCTCTCCCCCACCTGCTCTTGCTGCTACTCCTGATGCTTGGAATCACTTTGCTAATCAGGACATATCTTCTGGATGGGTTAATATCATTTTTATTCCATTTCTTTGTGTGGGTGTGTGTCACATTTAATAGGGGTGTCTGTAACAAAGATGAGTACACGGATGATAATATAGGCAATGAAAGCGAGACTAAGAATAAATGGCTGCAAATATGACACTTTTTGTTGACACCAAAGAAGATATATTATTAATATTATAATTCCCTGTGTATCTCTCCTTGTGTTTTCCATATTTGATTTTTAATTTTGATTATTTCTTTGTGTTACTTTTATCTGTTTCCAAATGTCTGCCCTTGTTCATTCATGCTATTTTTTAAAAATATTTCCCCCCCATTCCTTCCTCTCTGAATAGCATAGCCTATCGACGGGTTATCCGTGTCTATCAGTATGAAGTCGATGATGATCTTTCTGGAAGGTTTTCCCATTTTTCTGCCTTCTCCATTTGGTTCCACTCCTCCTTTAACCCACATAGTTTGGGTTGTCTTTTCATGAGTCTAAAAACCACCATTTTGGTTCTGAGTGTGCTCAGTGTCCTTTACTAACATTCACTGCAATGTGGCTGTGAGGCAGGGAGATGGACCCCATCAGCTTCCTAATCATAGAAGCCTGGCTACACTACAACACTGTTTGAGTGTATTTAGTTCACTTCTTTTATTTCTAGGTTTTTGGTTTGGTGAAAATGTACATGCACCAGATTCAGGGCTGGAAACTGCAACAAGACTTCTCAATTGAGATGGAATTTTTCATATTTAAATGCATCTGAAATGTAAGATTGTCATGGAGTCATTAATACAAATTAAATTTTAAAATATAGACCAGCTTATTTTGAGTGAATACAAGGCAGTTTCTAACCCTGTTGGCAGTGTCCCTAATCTGGCATGGTTATCAGAGATGTGAGTGGGCTTCATTAGCATGAGTTGAGTGGTTATTCTGGGTACATTCTTCAATGATTCCATTCACTATGAAATACAGGTAATTATCACATTTGACAGATTATTTGGTACTTTGTAAAAATCGGGCATTGTTTCTTCCTCTACCTTTAGCTGACACCTGGTCTTTATAGACCATCAGTAGACGTATTAATGACACATATTTTAAAATAGCCTTCTTGCAGAGAATCCATTGGTAAATCATAATCCGTTAAATCCACCTAATTTAATACTGAATTGGTTTAACTTGTTGATTTAAAATTGGTAGTTTGAGAGAATGGTGGAATGTGTGGTGACGTTGCTGAAAGTTGCATGTTCTGTTTTCCTGAATTTCTTGGTTTGTTCTAATGTGTGTGTGTGTGTGTGTGTATGCAGGTCCTGTATGGTAGAAGAATCTGGAACCCTAGAATCTCAGTTGGAGGCTACAAAGGTGGGATTGACAATTAGTTCTGTGTATAGTATTGTATAGCACTGTGTGTTTAAGATTTGTTTTGTGAAGTGCTTTAGGAATAAAATGCATTATTATTATTTGTAGTAGTAGCTCAGCATGTTTTATTATTGGTAGTCTAATTCTAATTCCTTTAGAATTTATTTTGTTATAGATTTTTTTATTTTGTTATAGATTTCTTTAAGCAACAGACTACAAAAATAATGAAAAATAATGACATTTTTATTTGCCATTTACCCAAAGCTTGTTTTTTACTTAAAGAAAACGCAGAATTGTTGCTTGCCTGTCAAAAAAATTACGAACAATCTTGACCAATTTCACATATACATACATATACCCCTACATTTTCATTTATTAATTTTGTCGAAAGTGACTTCCAGGTACAGGAACAATCCAGCATTAATTCAGACATGACCACACTGATGTGAGAGCCATAAAACAGTTCAACACATTCCTCTCAGTCCTAAAATACAGTGCATGTGCTGCAACCGTGCAGATGGCAGGTGCTACAACATTACTATCTGAGAGTCTAGGAAAAGAATAACACATTCCATTCTCAAGATCTTATAAGCAAGTCTGTCACAAACTGCAATTGCTACATGAACCATTACTATCTAATAGAGCTAAAAGAGTCCAGGCCCCTAGTCTTACACATGTTGGCATACTAACTAGATAACCTCAGCTTTTGCATTGGTTTATAAGTGCTGTTCTCTGGTTTTACCTACATATGGTTTGTTCTATATAGCGCAAGCACCAGGAGATTCGTGCCATGCGCAGCCAGTTGAAGAAAATCGAGGATCTGGGAGCAGCCATGGAGGAGGCACTAATCCTGGACAACAAATACACAGAACACAGCACGGTGGGGCTAGCCCAGCAGTGGGATCAGTTGGACCAGTTAGGCATGAGGATGCAGCACAACCTGGAACAACAGATCCAAGCCAGGTCTGATATGTAGACACCCCAATACTACACCATCACCCTTCCAGGATCGTTCATATATACTCCATTTCCCAAACGATAGGCAGCGGCTTATACATTGATTTTGCAAATCTGGTATTGGGTGAGGTTTGCTTAAATGGGGCGGCCTTTCTAAAAACATTCACTAAAAGTATAACTCAGTGCGCAAAAAGATGCCCAAGTGATTAGTTGAAATGTACTGCAGCAACGGACAGTTCGAAAAGCAAAGCCAAACAGATCGTGACGATGTTCTCTCAATTAAATGCATCCAGCCTTTCAACTTTTTCAGCCCTTTGCTACATTACATCACATCCTAGTGTCTAATACAAGCTGGAAAAAGCTCCATTTAACAGGAACAAACGTATTGTTGGTATGGGGAAAAAAATCATTTTCATTTGAATGACTGGAGGGTGGGGTTACTTCAGTACAGTGATGTCAGTCATCCGACTACATGTAAATTCTTCAGTATAACATTATCAACATTGAAATGCAAAAATTGTTAAGGTTACCTTTCTTCAAATCCTTCAAAATAAGATCTGTAAACATGGATTGCGACCTGTGCTGCTTTGCTATCGCTGATTATGTCGGACACATGTTTGTCTTGGATCTTGCAGACATTGCTTCATGAAAGTTACAACCTGGAGCTTAAATTCTGCACCGTAGTTCTTGCGTTGTGGCATAATATCAGTAAAAAATTCTAATTTTATAAATATAATTGTTTATGCTCAACTATGGTATAATGTCACAGCTGGTATAGAGCTGACAGTCCTCCAGGGACGTGGCAATTTAGATGCTTCTAGTTCTGATCGGTAAATTCAGTAATGCTTTGGCTTATCCTTGAATTTTAAAACATAAATGAGCATTTTCTGTGGCTTATTATGTGGGGTTGCCTATCGCTGGGAAAATACTGTACTTGAATAGTTACAAAAAAAATGTCAAAAGTAATCATTTTGGATTTCTATAGCAAAACTGGCTTGTTATGCAAGCAGGAAGTGAAAAAATATATTAAGTATATACTTAAATCCAATCACCCAAAAGAAACAAAATATTTCACATTTAGTGACAATGCACTATTCAGTTATAAAAATAACCAATCACATACAGACTTTCTCACTTGTCTTATTGGATACCACTAGCCTGTGCTTTTGTCTTATTGTTCATAATTATTCTCCAGAAACACTACAGGAGTAACAGAGGAGGCCCTAAAGGAGTTCAGCATGATGTTCAAGTAAGTCATTCTAAATCAAATACACATATTGAATCTAGAATGTTCTAGATAGTTGATAGTGTATCAGTTGTAATTCTGTACAATTGTCTTTAGGCATTTCGACAAAGAGAAATCTGGTCGCCTGAATCACCAGGAATTCAAGTCTTGCTTGCGCTCATTGGGGTACGACCTGCCTATGGTGGAGGAAGGAGAACCAGACCCAGAGTTTGAGTCCATTCTTGACACAGTGGATCCCAACAGGTGAGCCCTTCGCTTGACTCCGGGAAAAGAAACATCCAGTTCTCCCCATATGCACCAGGGTGGAGGCTGCGTGAAACGCTATTTTAATACACTGTGTACTGTGCATATGGCTGTATTGGCAAAAAAAACCTCTTGAATCTTGAAGCCAGCTAATCATTGTTGATCCTCTATTTGCAGGGATGGCAATGTGTCCTTGCAGGAGTACATGGCATTCATGATAAGCCGTGAGACAGAGAACGTAAAATCCAGCGAGGAGATTGAGAGTGCTTTCCGTGCTCTCAGTGCTGAGAACAAGCCGTACGTCACGAAGGAAGAGCTGTACCAGGTATGTAACTACACTTGCTGTTTTGACTAGTGAGACTCAAGGGTTTTTATTTTTTTGTATAATTGCTTACTATAAAGGAACAGTTATAATGAACATGTGGATTAAATGCACTTTGAATGATTTTTTTTTTGTAAAATACTCATTTCTGTCTGCAGAACCTGACAAAGGAGCAAGCCGATTATTGCATTTCCCACATGAAGCCCTACCTGGACAGCAAGGGGCGCGAGCTCCCGTCAGCATTCGACTTTGTGGAATTCACGCGCTCGCTTTTTGTCAACTGATCTCCCGCCCCCTTGCCTGCCAGTGACCAATCGGGATGCGTTTTCCCTTCACAAGAACACAGCTCAACTGCATGAATATAACGTTAGTCCTCTATAGCACCCTGTATCTGTATCGCCCTTACTCTTAACTATTTATCTCACACTTCTCTTTGTGCTTCACTGACAATAGTGTAGTAGATTTGTCTGCAATTTATTGTGGTTGTTTTACCTGTTTCAGTGCTTCGCTTGATTTTAAGAAACCTATAGAGATGTGCTACACCACCTTGCGTAATTCTGCAGTGTGCATTAATAAACGCTACTGGTTAGAACTGGAAACATTGTTCTGCATGGTTGTTTGTGGTTGAGGCAAAGGCGATTGAATTAACTAAATAGAACAACAAATAGTCAAGTTTGTTTGCAAAGAAGTTTAATACAACAAATTTCATAATCGGGCTGCATCAGTTTGGTATCCACCACAACATTGTCCATCTCACTCTGCAACCTCATTTGCTAGCTGATCTAGAACTGCAGTTTCTCTTGGGCCTTGCTCTGTTAACTCTGCACTCAACTGCCAAATGTTGATTGTCCCATCTGCATTGCCCACTGCCAGCAGCTGTCGGGGGCTGAACTCCAGACAGTATGCTGGTTGTCCTCCAGTGTTCTGGTCAATGGTGGCTGATGGCCTGAGTGACGTCCGGCCCAAATCAAAAACTTGCACCAAACCTAAGCAAAAAAGGTTCCTTTAAATGAGTTATGGTTTTACAATAGAAGTTAATGACGGGAAATACAGGAAACTGTTAGATCTGTCATTTGATTTGTAGCATGAAAAAATTGTGCTGCAGCAATAAGATGTTTCTGGACTTTTGAACTGTTCAGTAACTACAAAAATACTTTGTTGCTCTTTCATACTGCAAACCTTACCTTGTCCAGTGACTGCAGCAAAAACTAGAGGGCGGACAGGTGACCATCGTACCCCAAATGCATAAGAGTCAGAAACGCGTGGAGCCAGCAGTGGTCTGGGCTGCAGAATACTGTGGATATGGGCCAAACCATCTGTCCCAACACTCACAAACAAGTTTCTAGATAAACAGCAAAATAGCATCTAAAAGATTAGTTAATACAACATCTGTAAATTAAGTGTGTACATTATATCTCCCAAACAAAACTCACCGATGGAATGGGGAGAAGTGAAGTGAATGTATTGGGCCGCCTCTTTGAGCAAAAGAGAACTGTGCAGGCGAACGTAGTGTCACACTCTCGCCATCAGGGGGCACTGCTGCTACTGTCTGACTGCTGAAAGAGCATTTGAGCACCATGCCCCCTTCAGAGCCCACAAGGAATGTGTCCAAGTCCCAAGGTGAAAGTGTTAAAGAGGTGATTCCTATATTGGTGCTGCCTCTGGCCTGCAACAGAAAATCAGTATGATTCTCATAGTGAAAAAAATTGTAATGTGACCTAGAAATTCTCATGTGAAGATTCCTCATATTGAGGATTTGACTCCCAAGTCACCATGGTTACAAACCTTGCTCAGAGAACTGCTCTGAGGGACCTGTTGCCTAACAAGCGCAAACCCAGAGGTTAATGTTAGTTTACCCTCCACTCCATCCATGCTCCATACCAGGATTCTACCTCCTGAACACGCACTCAGAACTGCCAGTTCTCCTTTACGAGCCCCTGGAACCCACTTCACCTACATCCACAAAAGACATGTTGGGTAATTTAAATTGACAAATAACTGCAAAGAAAAGCAACAAACAGTGAGGCGGTCAACTTCCAAATGAAAATAAAGTAATACTAATCAGCCATAACATTTAAAACCACTGACCGGTGAAGTGAACTACATTTACCATCTCACAATGAAAAGTGGGATATATTAAGCAGCAAGTAAACAGTCAATTCTTGAAGTTGATATGGTGGAAATAAAAAACATTGGGAGGCAAGTGTAAAGATTTGAGCGACTGATGTGTAAAGTCATGGTTAGAGCCCCAAAATGGTAGTGGTTACTACATACCAACAGTGGTCCAAGGAAAGACAACCAGTGAACAAGGATCATGGGTGCCCAGGGCTCATTGATGCATGTAGGAAGCAAAGGCTCACCTGTCTGGTCTGATCCACACAAAACATCATAGCAAAACTGCTGAAAAAGTTAATGTAGGCTCATAATACAATGGAAATGAAATTGCTACATATGGGCTGCAGGTCAGAGTAGCCATGCCTAACTCCAGTCCTCTGCCAAGCCACATCCAAGCACCTACAAAAGGCAACTGGACCATGGACAGTGTTCTGCTTAGGAGTTTTTGGGTTCTGGCAAGTCCACCCCCTCATAGGCCTCATTCAACAGGAGGACACTGCAAAAAATGGTTGAAGAATGGCTGGAGGAACATGACCTGTCTTGGCCACTAAATTCCTCAGATCTTAATCAAGCATGTGCTGAACAAACCAGTCCAATGAAGCCTTACAACTTACGGACCTGTTGCTAATTTCTAGGCCAGAGCTGTGTTGGTAACTTGAGGGGAACCTTCAAAATATTAGGTAGGTAGTTTGAATATTATGGCTGATTATTAAACTGATAAACTGAAAACGGTGCAATACCTCATAAACTTGCTCTCTGTGGGTATCCGGTGACATCCCTGTTTGAGCAAAAACAGGATCTTGAGTGCGACTTGTATCCCAGACTATCACTTCTCCATTGTAGAGCCCTCCTGATAAAGCATCAAAAAGAAACTAGCGCTTTTACATCATCGTAAATCTACTTCTAAGTGAAAAAAAATCTGTTACTCTTGGATAAACCATACTCTAGATTTAGATTTATTCACTTAACGAATCATGTATAGTAAATTTCAATGTCAAAGTTTACCAGCAATCAGAGACGGCCGCAGGGGGTGGAAGCACACGCACATCACAGGTGTTGCAGTATCTATGACCATGTCGGGCTGTTTGGGATCGAGTCTGCTTCGGTCCAGGTTCCATGTGCACACACAAGACCTCTGGGTGCTCCAGTCTCCGTTATCAATGCTAACACAGAAAACACTGATTAGTACAAGTGAAGCCGTGTTCAAGTTTAATAAGATATTGTATTCTGGGCTCAATGTGCAAATCTCATAAACCCATATTTATACAGAAGATAGAAAACATATCAAATGTTAAGTGATTTCATGTTTTAAAAAAAGGTCATTCAAATTTGATGGCAAAAAAAGTTTGTGCTGATGAGTAAGAGTAGCAAGGAGTTTTCTAATCATATTTTTAAATGTGTTTCAAACATTATTTCACTCATACCACATTGTAATTTTGAGATTTACTAATTGCCATTTACTATTCCATGTATGGACATTTAAATGTAACAGGCACTTACCGGCCATAAGCACAGGCGATAACGGAACCTGTGCAGTTCCAAGCTACGCTAGTTACTTGCAGACCCCTCTGCTGTGCATCAGGATGTGCTAGACAGTATAAGGATGACACCTGTATGAAGATATGCACAAAAAAATAATGAGAGCTCTCACACAAGCAGGCTACAAATCCAGCAGAACTACGCCAGTTTCTCACCGTCTGATGTTGATCAACCCAGTTCACCTCAAACCCATCAAAAGCATGGCTTTTTGAATTCTTCACCAGTTCCCTGATGACCAGATCCTCAACTCTGCTCAGAAAATCGATCAACCCGGGTGGTTCTGATGAGAGCTGAGGCTGTGGGAGATCCTCCTGTGGGTCCGTCTGGACGCCGCTGTCCTGAACAGTCCTAACTTGTACTTCACCTTCTGCAGTTCGGACAGACTTCGTTTGACAGGATTTCTAACAAAGCAATATCAGGTTAAAGTTACGTTCACACAAATACGTTTAAAGACAATGAGTCAGTTTGCAGTGCAATGTAGTTTTTATTTTTTGAGAGAATTATTTGCTGTGTTGTTGTCATAGCTACTCCACAGTCTTTAAAGTGAGATTTCCTTGTTTGAAATGCTGTATTATGAAGGTGGAAATTTAAATATAATTTTGAGGTGCATACTTTGGGCTGTTTTAACTCATTTAATCATGTAACAAAAAGAAACGTTTGATGACCATCTGAGGTTAGTGTTAAATCAATAATATCTAGCACCATAGATTCCATAGCCTCTAGATCAGTGGCCAGTAGTCAGGATTTGTTGAGCATCTTGGGGAATCCCAAGGATTATGTCCAGTCCCGATCAAAAGTTTAAGACCACTTGACAAATGGCAAAAAATCATATGTTGCATGGTTGGATTTTAACAAGGTTCCAAGTGGAGCTTCAACATGCAAGAAGAAATGGGAGCGAGACAAAAAAATGATGCAATTTATTGAATTATGGTGCCACCTTCACTGTGACATGCAGAAAACATCTCAGGTGGGATCTGCTTGTTTGCCAGTAACGTTGGAAACCATCAGGACCATCAATGTTAATTTTTACTCATCAGAGAATAAAACTTTCTTCCACATTTCAATGTCCCATGTTTGATTCTCTTGCAAAGTCCAAACGTCCAGTTCTGTGGTCGTCAAGGAGTCACTGTGTCCCACCTCAGCAGTGATGGAGCTGAGAGACCTGCTTATGCAGTTCAACAACCCCACCACCTTCAATAAGGCCATTAGAACATCATGACCGTGTGAACCTGACAGAAAATAGCGAAGAATCACATTTCTGTACATATTTGAACTTTTAAAGGAATGTGATCAAAAAGATTTTGATTAGCTGAAAAACAGTCTGTTTCAGTTTAAGAGTTGTTGTTAATAAACTGATGCTCAAAAAATGTTTGTCTCACTCCCATTTCTTCTTGTAGATGTTGAAGCTCTACTTGGAACCTTGTTAAAATCCAATCATGCAAAATATGATTTTTTGAACATTTTTGTACTTTAGAGGAGATTTCAAAATACTGCAAGATGTGTCATGTATTGCAAAAAAGCCCTATATTTTTATAAGCCATATCGACCAGCCCTAGGCTGAGGGATGCAATGCTGCATTGCAGAATATCATATACTATATTAAACATTATTTTTAAAGAATTTGTACTTTTGAGTATTTCTAAAAAAAGTATTTTATTTCTACTTTGGTATATTTGCAACAGTTTTACTATGCAACGTTGTTCCTTTATATTTAACCAATTTATTTTATGGGTTACTTAGCATTTTTATATATATTAATAATATTTTTTGGTTAAGCCCTAGTACGACATCCTAATGAGAGAAGTGTAACATGTTTCAGTTCCTTTGCCCATTTGATCAGCTGTAGGTTTTAGGAAAGTCGTTCTACCTCCCTTTCAGTCATTACTTCACCACACACTCCGTACTCTATGCCCTGGGTTCACAGATGCAGATTAAGACTGGTAAGACTATGTTTGGATTTTGTGGATCTAAATACTAGTGATGTGAAATACCATTTATTTACTTTCCAATCCGATACCTATTTAAAATTCAGGATGGTATTGTTGATCCTGATACTAATGACTACACTTGCACTTTGTACAAGTCACGTTATATTGCACAGAAATGTTTTTTCTCTTTGTTAATACACGTGTGTGTATGTTTGTTGCTTTAGCACTAAATGCAATAATGTGTTTAAACACAGCTGCTTTACTTTAATATCAATGGATATCGTTACTCACGATACACTAATAGAACTGTCTTTATAAGTCAGAACCAGCTTGGTTTTAAACTTTTTAGGGATGAATTCTGCTGAAACACGAGAAAACTCAGACGCTGTGTTACTGTTCATGATACACATTTACCTCAAATGACAAAAAAAATCGATATTTCAATATATTAATCGATTTTAGAACATAACTATTTGGTATCAGAGGTACCGATATTTTAGTGTCGATGCGCAAATCACCACTAAACACCGTGTAGTCCAAGATTGGGGTTAAACCCGGTTATTTGACCCACTTCTGACGCTTTAACTACCCGTTAAGCTAAATATGAAGTTTGTGTTGGTATTAGAATAACTGAATAATAACTTTTGAACGTTTTTCTCTCCAAGAGCAGTTGCTGTAGTGACCGACCTCTCAAACACTGCGTAGGAGAGCGCGACAGTAAACAAACTAGATCATTTAGCTAACGAAGCTAGAGGCGCTAAAACATCACGTACCGACTCTTGTGCCCGGTGGTGGTGGGATTTACCCCACGACGAGTGAACACCAACAACGTCGAGAGATTCATCCGTAAACATTTTATCACCTTACTGGAGAGGGGGACACCTTATCGGACTGCTAGCTAGCAGCTAACTGGCTACAGATAAATAGACTGCTAACTAGCTGCAGATTAGCCTTACGTTATTAGCGAACAAGCTGCAGAAAATGTAGCAAACAAAGATTAGCCTGTCAGATGAAATTACCACCGAACCTTTCGATCATTGCCTGAACTGCGGCGTCGCTTGTACATTCACTCGTTATCGCTTTTCGTACTGAGACAAATACCATGGTAACAAACTAAAACGGCAAAAAAAAAAACGCCCTTCCCATTGTTCCCTAAAGTTATTTCTTTCTATTACTGGCCGATGAGACTGTAATAATAGATTCCAATTTTGTTATTTTTTCTACATCCTGCCAGGCATTTAAAAACAAGCGAGTTATCTAGGGGTAGTGAACATAGTTGATTTGATTTTGCCCCAACATTGTTTACCGCTCCCTGAAGTGCGCTTTCCACACAAGAGTCGCCCATAGACTGAATATTTACACACACATCTTAATTTAAAGGATCTTTTTGCATATTATTTAATTCTAACTTCACCAGATCAATGAAGTAAGCTTTCAAGCATTGCAGCAAAAACATTCCCGCCAAAGCAACAGTTAATGTGCATTGCAATTCAGACTCTACATAGGAACTTCTTTTGGTCAAAAAATGACCAGCATGAAATAATTCACACCTTTTATTGTAGGAAAAACACACCCAACGTTTCCAAGACTTCAGGAGTGGAAGAAAATGTTGATTGAAAAGACCCAAGTGTACATTTTCTTGTAAGATTCTACGATTTATTTTCTCATTTAAATAATCCTTTAATTAGCCAAGCTCAAAATTAGAAGAGGAAGTTTTTTTGTGTTTTATTTTTATTAAAAATGTAATTTTCAAACCTCATGGGTGTCTGTAAAACATTACAATGAAAATTCAATCAACATAAACCCAAATGTTGATGTGTCAAATGCCCACTTGCCCCACCCAACCCCATTTAACTGCCTACAATAATAACGGTCATATCCTGATATTGACCCCGAACATTTACAAGAGGTGACGAGAACAAGCTGGTGCTTTCCATTTGTCCAATAATCACATAGGAAAAACAGTGTCAACTCTTTGGGGCCCACCCCTGCATTAAAGAAAATATACATAAAGAAAAAAAGAAAAAGTGGCTAGGTATGTATGCTATGATTAGGTCATCACTGCACCATGGCTTATTATTTCATTTCACAACCATTCACAGAAAAAAATGTATTTATATACTTATATAAATTGCTATTTACTTCAGTTTAGTCTACAGAGGATGACGTGCAGATTGTTAATATCTTGTATTTGTCTTTGGAGATGGTGTAATAGTTGATGATGCAAGAGGCTTCAGCAACGAGATGCCACTAGTTTTCCAATGCAGGTATATCCAGGGAATTAACTCGTATTAGACATGGTAAGGACAAAAGAGGCTTCAGTAGAACAGAAGATGGAGCACAAAAATAAAAATAAATCGAAATAAACAATGCATTTTGCTCCCTCAGGTTGGAGGATGACTTTCAAAGGAAAGACTGGGTATGGAGGTTGTTGGAATATGGGAATATGTCCTTATATCATCTCCTAGTCATCCTCGCCATCATCCTGTAGGGGGCGAGGGAGAAGAAAAGACAATACCTCAGATAAGTTAAAATGTGCAGAAACTCTCACACACACAATGTAGAAGTTCAACATACCTCTCCATCTTCTCCCTCATCCTCCTCTTCATCTTCCTCTCCATCATCTTCGTCTCCCTCCTCATCAATGTCCTCCAATCCTTCCTCTTCGTCATCATCATCCTCATCTTCACCCTCCCCTTCCTCATCATCCATGTCTGGAACCTGAGGGGGGGAAAGGGGGTATTGTTACACATTCATCATGAACAGTATGCCACTTCTGGTCTTTATTTATTAATTTACTGTTATAACTAGTCATACCAAGTAGTACTGTAGAGGATTGGGCCAGATATCATCCTTTATGACCTCTCCAAGTTCATCTGCACCTGCATCAGAGTGGTCAGTGAACCAGGTGAAGAAACTCTCTGGCTCCTCATGTTGCCTCTTCTTTCCAGCCTTGTTCTGCGTCTGTCCAGCACGCTTTGTCAAGTCCTGGGGGTAAAAATGGATACAAACATTATTTTCCTGAAATACGTAATCTCTGACCAACCTACTACGGGGTGTCAAACTCCAGTCCTGGAGGCCAATGTCCTGCACAGTTTGAGGATTTCTCTGCTCAGACACACCTGAATCAAATCACCTGTTAATTGCCAGGCGGAAACTACCAAACCGTGCTGGATACTGGCCTCCAGGACCCGAGTTTGAAACTCACAAAACAATTGTGCACGGTCCAGTGAAGACAGAGAAAAACCAACCTTTCCAGCCTTCCATTTAATTTCGGTAGATTTTGAAGACGGATCACCACTTTCATTCAAGTGAAATTCTTTTGACAAGACTTTGTTTTCAAAATAAGGGTTTTCATCAAAGAACTGAAAAGGCAAAAGAGAATGATTAAAAAACAGCACTGATTCTGAGCCAAGTTCATGGTAAAGCAAATTAACAAAAAGAAAAAAAAAACTGAGCTACTTACAAAATCTATTCTGTAACCTGATTTGATGTCCTCAAACTCTGTGACCTCAACCCTGGTAAGGTAGTGAAGTGCTTCCTCGTCCTCCTCCCCAAGCAAGGCCGACACTAGACAAAACATCAGCACAAGTTATGCTCAACCCCTTACTCCTTTACATCTTTGCTTAGCCAAGGAATTTAAAAACAAAGGGCAAAAAACCCAAACGCTTATTACATTACCTTGTGGATGGTTGACAAAAGTTGTGACCCAGAAGTTTGGAATTTTGGCTATGAGTTCTGATCTCTTCTGGAAGAACGGCTGGCGTAGCTTGTTGTATTTCTGCTCTACTTTTAAAATTTCCTCACTTGCTTGTTCATTCAATCTGGTGAAGGGGAAAGAAGCATCAGTAAGAATTCTTTAGTTTAATTACACGTTTCCATCCGAGAGAATAGTAGAGAAAGCACTACCTGTCAATTTCATTCTGTACTTCATCAATGTGTTCAATAGCTTCCTGTTGTTCTTTTTCTGAAACACAAGTCAAACAAAACCAGTAAACATTAAACGAAATATTACAAACCAATTTCTTGACAAAGTGATTCTATGCAGAGCGGCGTGTTTGGGGAAAGCCTGCTCCCCGCCTAAATTGAAGAGACTGACTTTAGTTCTGGCTAAACCCCCGCCCCCAACACAGGCATCGCTCACAGGTGAATGTAAACACGTAGGACTGCGTGAATAAAACCCGGAACAATTGAGAAAACGAAACAAAACACGGGGTCTAATGTCGTCCAAACTTCCAGACAAGGCTGGCTCTGAATGAACTGCTTTAACACACAAGGGCGAACTAATAAGCCCAACGACAAGTGCTCGAACTGCCGTTTCCTGCCACCGCATCGGGCCGCGTGGTTTGAATGAACGAGGCCACACGCTGTGAAACCCCGCTTAGCCGAGCTAACAGAGTCAGAGATAAACTCGCACCGCGCAGCCCAACGTACATAAAAGCCAAGTGCAGTCGTTCCAACCACTAAAGAATATCTACAGTCACCTAACTTGTGATTATCAGTGTCAAAGTTGGCCTCTGAAACACAAGCTGATTCGAGTCGTGATGGCGGGGAAGACACAACAACGAGCTAAATGCTAACACACAAACCTCCCGGCTAATAGTTACACATTTCCGCCACTCACGAGCTCCACCAGGCACTCGGGAATACGCGTACCTGGTTAGAGTGATCACAGTTTCACTAAAATACGTGATTCCCCAACATAAACGACCGTTTTTTGCTAAATGTGCTGTGTGATGAACATGCGTGGCACAATGAGCCGTGCAGGGGAACATGGCCTCCTCATGTAGCTTTAGCTTAGCCACATCTCCTAGCGGCCGGACAACTCGGTCCACGTTCGTGTGCGCCACGGCAAGTTTCCTTCCAAACGAGTCTTAAAGAACCAATGCGTCTCAAGTAGTTTATGTAAGAAATTATAAAATTGTATGCATGCTGGAAAATATTGCAAAAAGTGGAAAATGGCGGTGCTCAGGAGGCCGCCATTATAGTTACTTTACCCGAGGTCTCGTCCGCGCCGTCATGATTTGAGTTCTGCTCCTTTCTATTGACTTTCGCCGCTGACGCCGACATGATTCTGCTTTGTCTTTCTTTCGACGGCGGATTGTGTTTAACCGCACAGAAGTGGAGTCCCAAAAACAAAACAATTCGTGGTGCTTCCCCTGAGGAAGAAGAAAACTTCGCGCTACCTTTGTGAGAGAAGTGCGAATAGAACCGCGCGCTGTATCGCTCCCCTACAGTGTAAAACGACCTCTCTCTCTCGCTCGCTTGCTCACTCACTCGCGCTTTCTCTCTCTACTTGCTTACCACCAAGCTCTCTCTCTCGGTCTAAATCGGCGTTCTGTGATTGGCTGAGATGTTGCCGCTCAAAGAAGGAAGAGAGTTTGTTTTGAAATGGCAGTGAATGCTGGATTAAAGTGGGTCATTACATGTAGTGGATTTACGAATGTTGCATATAAAATCAGTAGTGTATATATAAGTGAGCACCCATACCCAAGTACAAAGAAAAAATATATATATTAATTTACGCAATAAACCGTGGAATTCGAGTGGGCATGTGTTATCATGAAAACGTCATGGCTGTGATTCGGTCGAGCCTACGGCGATCCGCGGTCGCGCACTACTTACAGTGTTTTCTCTTTTTTTTTTTTTTTACCTCAGTTGTGTGTAAAAGATAAGAGCAAAACAAAGACACTATAAATGTGTTTTAAAATGCTAATTTTGTCTGCCTTAAAAATACGAAGTGGAACCTTTTGCATTACAATGCTGCCTCACTTATCAAATTCAGCTTAGCTTTTAATACATGTGCCAGATTAACTTGAATTTTATTTATCTTCAGCAAATCTGGAAAACATCCCATAGCCCATGTTTGCTTTGTTGTATTTAGTTTTGTTCTAGACACCTCTTAGGTGAGATCCATGTGATAACCCAAACCCTAATCCTAACTCTAGCTCTAATCTTAACCCTAACCATGACAATAACCCAAATCCAAACCCTAGTCCTAACTCTATACCTTATCTTAACCCCCCCAAAAAATAAAACAAAATACACAGCATTCCAAATTATTATGCAAATGATGTTGTTCCCTGATTTTCTTAAATAGTTGATGCAAATGACAGTCAGTATAATTTTCAAGCCATCAACCATAAGAGTAGAATTTGAATGTTACTGAACAAACCTCCCAATAATAATAGTATTTCAAAAATGAAAAACTTAAAATGCACTGTTCCAAATTATTACGCAAAACATAGTTTCAAAACATTTTTAAGGTTGTAAAGAACTGAGGACATCATTTACTGATATTAAAACCTATTTCAATCAAAAACATCTTAAAATGCCAAGTTACATATTAATATAGGATCCTTATTGGATAGCAGCTTCACAATTCTAGCATCCATTGATGTTTTTGGAGAGTTTCTGCTTGAATCTCTTTGCAGGATGTCAGAATAACCTCCCAGAGCTGCTGTTTGGATGTGAACTGCCTCCTACCCTCATAGATCTTCTATTTCTGCTTGAGGTTCTCAGTAGGATTGAGGTCGGGGAAGGATGGGGGCCACACCATGAGTTTCTCTCCTTTAATGCAGATAACAACCAATGATGAAGAGGTGCATTGTCCTGCATGAAGATAATTTTGTTATGGATAGCACGGTTCTTCTTCTTGTACCATGGAAGAAAATGGTCAGTTAGAAACTCCACATAATTTTCAGAGGTCATTTTCACACCTTCAGGGGCCAACCAGCTCTCTCCCTGTGATTCTGGCCCAAGACAGACGTCGCAGCCTTGTTGGGGCATGGAGGCCGTGCACCAACCATCCACCTCTTCATCCATCTGCACCATCCAGGGTTGTACAGCAAATACAAATGCTTTTACATGCAAAAAAGTGAAGATTGGATAAAAAAGACTATCTGCAATGCAAATGCCCCAAAATTGCTTTTTTTATACAGTGGGGCAAAAAAAGTATTCAATCAGTGACCAATTGTGCAAGTTCTCCCACTTAAAAAGATGAGAGAGGCCTGTAATTTTTATCATAGCTTTACCTCAACTATGAGTGACAAAATAAATTAAAAAAATCCAGAAAATCACATCTGATTTTTAAAGAGTTTTTATTTTTTTGCCCCACTGTATGCTTCCAAAAATATAAAAGAACTTGGAGAATCCGCCAGGGAGGCTGATCATTATTGGAAAAGAGTCCAGCATCCAAGTTTGTTGATTTTCATATTAAACTATTTGTATTAGACCTGCCCTGCTTTATCCAAGACAGCACATCTGTAATAAATAAGATCAAAGAAATAAAAAAAACATATACAAAGATTGATCACAAAGAGGGATTAAAGGCATTGTCACACTACGTGGAGAAGAGACCATCAGAGTTTATCTTAAAATTAATTAAGGGAATGGACTCTAACTAACAATGTTTTTCTGTTCCAGAACAAATTCTTTAAACAGATCAAATTTACAGCAACAGGAGCATTTTTGCACAAACATATTCACATTTGTTTCTGGGTCTCTGGGAAGAAACTGAATATTTGTTTATTCTTGTTTAAATCAATTTGTCAATAAGATTGTGTGATGGGGTCATCGATGACATGCTTCATATATGGTCTGGTTCATAAGAAGAATTGTTACAGTTCCATTCCCATCTCAACAGAATAGAATAGAATAAACCTTTATTATCTCACATATGAGAATTTTTGGTGTTACAGAGCTCTTTACAGAGAAAATAAATATATTAGAAAAACACCAACAAAGTATGCTCAGGTCAATATATACACAAAAACAATAAAAAAAATAGAAATATAAACAATCTTATATACATAAAACACCAAGAAGTCTCCAGAAGTACTGTGTGTACAGAAAATGTATAGGTGTGGTACAGATTAGATTAAATTAACACATGTAATGTGCACAAGCACACTGTGTGTGAATAGCAGCAATTGGCAAGAGATAAACTGTTACACTGAGTTATAGAGTCTGACAGCTGCTGGTAGAAAGAACCTGCGGTAACGTTTCTTCTGAAGGAGCTGCTCAGGGATCGTACAGTCTTGTGTAGGGGGTGGGAGGTGTTGTCCATGATGGATGTCAGTTTGGTCAACATCCTCTCCTCCCCAGTCTGCTCGATGGGCTTCAGTGAACAGCCCAGGACAGAATGGACCCTCTTGACCAGCTTATTGAGTTTTTCCCTGTCCCTCTCTGTAATTCCACCACACCAGCAGACCACTGCATAAAGAATGGCAGACGCTACCACAGTGTCGTAGAAAGTCCTTAGTAGAGTCCTGTTAACCCCAAAGGATCTCAGCCGCCTTAGCAAGTGAAGACGATCCTTTTTATAAAGGGCATTGGTGTTTGTGGACCAGTCCAGTTTGTTATTGAGGTGAACACCCAGGTATTTGTTCTCCTTCACTGTTTCAATGTACAGATCCTGGATGTTCACTGGTGTAATGGGGTGTGACTTCTTGCTGAAGTCAATCACCAGCCCCTTCATCTTGCTGGCATTGAAGCGAAGGTGGTTCTGTTCCTAATTTGAAGCTGAGTCTAGATTTTTTTTATTATTTATTATTGAGATAAACTTGAGTTAAACTTTTCAGCCAATCTGGAAGACATTCAAAACCTGAAGGATATTTGGACACTGTTGCAAATCTGTAGGGTTTGGTTTAAGGCATTCACACTTTGGAGCAGTTCTGGGTTTCTTTGCAGTGCTGCAAATAATAATAATAATAATAATAATAATAATAATAATAATAATAATAATAATAATAATACACTTTTACAAAGAACAAAAAACAGTAACGGATGGAGCAACCAGCACATCACAATTAAGACCACAACAAACATTACAAATTAGACAAAATTTCTATAAAATATTAGTCTGGGTAATTTATCAGTGACTATATTGAGCAAAAACTCATCCAACTTTACTTATAACGAGTCGTTCCCTTCTTTGCTGCAGTCAGTGTTTGCTTTTTTGGAAAGGCTTTACAGTAGACGACGGAAAGTTATACTTATTCACACGGCCCCAAATACTTTTTTTCCGTGTATAAGTTAACAAAACGTATTTTAAGTAATATTCAGTTTTATAAACACACAAATTAGTATTTTGCGTTAAAAACACATTGGATTAGATTCATTTGATGAACATATTGACCGAAAAAACTAATAAACTAGGAAAGTTCTCGTGTGACTTTTGTTTTGAAAAATCTGCTTCCTTGTTGAGGGCGGAGCACTTACATTGGCTGGCTTCAGCGAGTTCAGGCTCGGCTGTAGATCGGCGGAGGGCTGGACTCCTCTGGACCGGACTGCCAGCTGAACAGCTTATGACTGTTTGCCGGGAAGAGGGGACGTTTTTCGGCTTTTATTTTGTATTTTTTATTTTCTGCAATACTCGCTTCAGCTTACAACCTACAAGCTGGAACATTGTACGAAGTCTTCGGCAGAAAGAATATTTTAAAGGTAAAATGGGGGTTTTGGAAGCTGTTGTCCGTATATAAGTGGTTAGCGGTGGTTAGCGGTGGTGGCGGTGCTGTGGAGTTGGTGGTGCTGCTGTGGAGGTGGTGCTGCTGTGGAGGTGGTGCTGTGGTGGAGTTGGTGCTGCTGTGGTGGAGTTGGTGCTGCTGTGGTGGAGTTGGTGCTGCTGTGGTGGTGGTCTGCTTTGTGGCCCAGCTGGACGAGCCGTATTTTACTAGTACAGCTCAGGCCTACACACAGCTCTTCAGACTCCACCTATGTGTCCTTAGGGAAGTCTGACTACACGGTGTTCAGACTCCGCGCTGTGCTGTGTTGTGTTCAGGTCAGAATGAGGAGCAGTGGTTAATGAACGTTAACGCTTTCACTGCTGTTCTCCTTCATTCACTTCTCACTGACCGGAGGTGAGCAGTTACATTTAGTTTGTTCGGAGAAAAAGCGCCGCATTTCTGCTTTATAAATTGTAACGCTTTCACTGAAACATGACTAAGGAAATTAAGCCGCTTTTCATTGTATTTCTCTTTTTATTACTTTATTTGTAGCACCCTTGTTTATTTACTTTTGTTTTTGTTTATTTGACTCTGACTTCAGAAGTTTGTAATTTTATTTTAGACCAAAACGATCACATCGTCTTGCTGTCTGGAGTGCCTCTACAAACGAATGCAGGATTTGTTTAATAGTCTTTAAACATCTGATTTTTAAAATCGGTTTAAAAAGTGTGTTTACTTTCATCTAAAGTGACTGTTTTCTCTTAATCGTGGGTTCAAGCAATTCAATCCACCTCTCTCTTTGAAGAATCTCTATCTCTTTCTCCCTCTCCCTCCGTGTGTGTCCCTCCGTGTGTGGCTTCCTATTTCTCTCTCTCTCTCTCTCTCTCTCTCTCTCTCTCTCTGTGTGTGTCTCTCTCTCTGTGTGTGTCTCTCTCTCTGTGTGTCTGTCTTTATGTCTCTATCACTATATATGCTAATTATATATTCATATATAATTCATTTGAAAACTGCTATCAGTAAAATGCAAATAACTGGAAAAACTTCTCAGGTTTTGTCCCAGGGTAGGGACAGCATCTGTCCTGATTTTTTCTTCTTTTTTTCCCTCCTTCGAGTGTCTTTCCTTGGATGTCCGACATTTAAGAATGACTGTGTGCTGAGTAAAACAGGATCAGAGTCAGAGTTTGCCGTTTTAGTGCAGTGATGTCATTTTTGTATTGGAGGTAAATGCATGACTGTGTGAATCTTTCACAGCTCAGGCTTTTCTTGCAGTTTGAGTATTTCAGGAGCATGTAGCACATTCCAGTCTTCACAATGGTTCAAACATCTCCGGCATGTGCAGCTCCTTTATTAGGGTATGTAGGATCCTATTATGTAAGCTCACTAAGTATGTTTTGGCACGATGATGACATGATTTTTAAAGCTTAAAAAAGTGGGGGGAGTGTTACGAATACAAGAAGAGCACATAAGTTCATCTGCAGAGCACATGTTAACAGGGATGTCTGCCAAGAATGTCTGCGTAATAAGGCCATAGGGCTATAAAGTCAGTCAGGATGGCAGCACGATTGTTTAATAACTTTGACCTATCAAACGTCTACGATGTTACATCCAGCAGTAGGTTTTAATTTCTTTCTGTGGCCATTAGACTTTATTTCACCTTTTTAAAAATTACCTTCTGTTGATGATAAGGTCAGACATTTTTGATCTCCTGCTTTTATTGCTCTTAATTCTGTTACTGCATGTCACAGGGTTCTCCTTTCACTTCGTCATATATTTGCCAATTGATTTGCCTATTTGGCCTCCTTGTATGGATTAGCTTTTATAAATATAGATTATAAATATAGTTAGACTCAGTACGGTATCTGCTGGACTTGACTGGGGTACACTGACCCAGTTGTATCTCCTCAAGTAGGCTTCTTCTGCAAAAGCTCTTTTTTTTACAGCTCTCAGAGGAATGAGTCTGCTGAACTGAGGCTCTGTGTGGAATTTTTTGCGCTCTCGGTTTGGAGAGCCTGCATGGAGATCTAGGTATTTAAATCACTATGGGGAAAACATTTGCTAGAGCTTTTTAGAGAGCAAGGTAGCAATGTGGTTTACATGTTAATATAAAGCTGAATATTTATCTATGTAAATGTGTAATCACTTGCTAGAGAAGGGGCAGTACCACTTGTTCTCCTTAAATATCAATATTAAAACCCAATTCTTAAAGAAAAAGCTTTTAAACTTTTTAAGATGAAAATCTAAACCTAGACTCACATACTGGAAAAATTCTTACATGCTATACACCCACAAAAATACAACACTACTATGGCTTCAGACATGTTCTATTTTGGGCTGTGCTTAAAAAGTGATACAGCAAATACTGTGACCTACTCATACACAATACTCATATTTATTCAGGCACTACTGTGTGGGAATTCTTGGCAAGCTGTACAAAGTTGTCATGTAGTTTTTAAAAAGAAACATTGCCTATGGTGCAGTGCACAATACAGCTGTATGCTATCAGAAAATAATGCAATCTGACTTTAGAAACAATAAACTTTAATGTAAAATAGTGTGTGATGCTCAGTTGGCATATGTATACAGTACATCAAGCAAAAAACATGGCTAGATAACAACGCCACTAACAACGGAGTAGGACATACTGATTCTTCTGCTGGCTTTTGTGCAAATGTATTTCCAGCCATAGTAGGGAAATTGCTGAAGGAAAACTAGAGCAGCAAAAAAACCCTTTTTTTTACGTACCGTATTTTCCGGACTACAAGGCACACCTGAATATTAGCCACGCAAGCTAAAATTAGGGGAAAGATAAGAAGAGAATATGCACAACAGGGATTATCAGAAAAGAGATGACTGTTTGGGAACACATTCTTTTTTTTTATTAACATTTTGAGCTATGTACATATTTGCATAACTTTTTACGTATATGTACAAGTACCGGTAATTACAAGTACGAAACATATACTGTGCTGTTTAAACGAGTAACAAATGTC
>JBBIGC010000024.1:12184370-12205503 GCA_037576955.1 Lepidarchus adonis
GTGTGTGTGTGTGTGTGTGTGTGTGTGTGTGTGTGTGTGTGTGTGTGTGTGTGTGTGTGTGTGTGTGTGTGTTTCTATCCATGAGCCCACCCAAGAGGGACATGTTTTTGGCCTCAAGTCATGATCAGCTGTTTGCTCATTGACATGCCTCAATTAATAACTGAAAATGCAGAAGTACCAGTAAAAAAAAAAAAAAACCCTAACATTTATTATTATTCTTATAACACTGTTCGCAACTCTGACTGTTGTTTTTTTGATGGTGTGCATTTCCTTCCTTTGTGTTACAGAGGCATACAATCACCACGCCCAAACCTCTGTCCTCTCTGGTGGATAAGAGACCCAGCTATACTGAACTAAGCATGCCAGGTGGGTACAGGGGTAGCGGGTGTTTCCACATGTCAGAGCACCTCATTAATCGTGTTTTCTGTAAAATTAAGACCTGTTTGCAGTGCTGCAGCAGAAAGCACTGGGCCAGCTGCACCTTCATAAAATGTCAATCATCAATTAAAATCAAACCATCTGCTTAACATTTGCCATGAAGTGGTCTGCATCAATGTTTAGGCAGATGGTGTGTTAAAGTAACATCCTCATGAATTCAAGTTTCCCTTCAGAACATAGCCCACACTGCTTGCCTTCTTTCTATAGTGCACTCATATCTTCTATGGGTAAGCAATAAAAGCCTAGCTGACCATCCACATGATGTTAAGGAAAGCCAGGTCGCCTTTCTCCATTGCCCCATGGTCCAGTTCTGATGTTCAATGTGCCCATTCTAGGCACTGTTGACCATGGACAGGGGTCAGCATAGTCACTCTGAACCATCAGTGTCTACGAAGCCAATGTGCAGCAAGCTGTTTACTCTGACACATTTCTCTTTTTTCCCCCCACACATCAACCTCAAGAACTGACTGTTCACTCACTGTCTAATACTACACAAGACCGAGGAAGTCTGGTGATGTATGTATTTCTGTGTTAGTTTCCCGTAGGAGCAGTGAGGAGTTGAAGCGAGATCTCTCCGTTACCGACTCATCAGCTCCCACGTCAATCATGACTTTAGGCCCCTCCTCTCCTCAGCTCTCTCTCTCTTCAAACTCCTCCTCCCCCACAGCTTCTGTGACACCCACTACCCGTGGACGTTTACGGTAGGAAAATTTTCTTATCAGTGGCCACCATAACTATTGGTGACCAATTGGTTGTGGTGGTGGTTGTTAAGAACAACTTGAAATGTTAGATAGAGATGGATAGATACCCTACTAATCAGAAGTTCAATGTGAAGAGGCATCTGCAGTTCCTCAGGGGAGATCAGGTTGCTTTCTGTTCATGCATGCTCTCTTCAGTAAGCGTGGGGGGTAATCACAGATGATAGCCTTCCTCATGATCCGGGCAGCCGAGTGAGACATGAATCCGGAGCGAGTAGCTCAGAGTAGTTGAACATTGTGGTCTGAGTGCAGGAGCTCTGGCAAAACTCTCTATTACAGCACAGCTAAAGGGGAGAACCAGGAGGTAGCACAGACAATGTCAGTTGTAAAAAGCACTGTATAAATAAAATTGACTTGACTAATCACAAGGAAAATGTATGTGTGTGTGTGTGTGTATATGTGTATATTAATATTATTATTATAATAATATGCTAATGTGTTTTGAATGGATTGTGCAAAATTTAACGATTTATTTTCCCACACTGGTCGTCTCACAATACAGTATCTCTTCAGTTACGCATATATTCATTTAAGTAAATGTTTGCCAGTCATGGCTCACTGATGTTATCAGGGGTATAGTGTATGGCTGATGTGTAGCTTGTGAGGTGATAGACAGGTATGCAGGTAGTACACACACACACACAGGAGCAGAAAAGAGAATTAAAGGCTTCAGGCTCAAAACTCAACCCCCGGCTGTCCTTAGGAAGAGTTAGAGTGGTGGCTCTGGGGACAAAAGCTCTTCTGTATCTGCCCTGCAGTTCAGTGATAGCAGCCTGCCATGAAACACACTCCTCAGTCTCATTATGTTGCTGTATAGTGGGTTCTGCTCATTGTCCATAATACACAGCAGTCTGCCTATTGTCCTCCTTTCTACCACTGTTACCAGAGTCCATCTCCACACCAACCTCGCTTGATCCGCTCGTCAATGCTATCAGCATCTCCTCATCAGACTACCTCCCCAGCAGAGAGAACGGTCAACCACAGACTGACTGAACATCTGCAGGACCTTAAATGTTACACATGTAGGAGAATACCATAAGAATTTTTAAAGGAATTTTACTTGATAGAAAGTAAAAATTTGTTAGGAGTAGTCTCTTGATGGAGACAATATTTATAATTAAACATATTTTTTTTGGGTAAGATAAGCATGTGTACACTAATTTTAAATCTTTTGCATTTGTTTTACTGATTCAGATAGATCTTCTCATATAACACCTGTCTCACACATTTATATCTGTTGGAAAACCAAATACAATATTGGAAGTATTTCCAGAAATTCAAAAATTCCCAATATTCTTACCTATATATGTTAATGTTGAAAGATTTTTTTTAAAGTAATTGTGTGCCTCTTCTACTGGTCAATCAGTTCGGGACAGTGTCAACTGCAGACAATATTTTTCATTTCTATTTTAAAATACCAAAATGCTCAAAAATGCCAATTAAACACTTTGTACAATTTGCAATGATTTAAAGATTTCATTCGCTGCACAGTTAGAAAGACCACTGCTATGCCTTGGGCAAAAATTCTAAAGGCTCTTCTGGCCTTTAGATGCTCCTTTAGAATATGTGGCTTCTCAGAAACCTCCTCTTTCTGGACATAATTACATGCTAGCTGCACTGTGATGACGCACTGAGCTTTCACGTGTTCTGAAACTTGACCTTTGTTTCACCATGGCTTTTCACACTGGCAGCTTTTCATTATCAACTGCAGCCTACAATGATCTTCTCCAGTCTGAGGCTGTGTTAATCAGGTTCTATAGGGCCAAGTGCGCCTTGAGTGCTGAGAGGGAATACCGTATGTATGAATGACTGAAGAGGTCAGCTGACATTAGTGTCATATTCTCTCATCCTTCAGAGCTCCTGCAAGACAGCTGGTCATGGGTCGAGTGTGTTGAGAGGGCATTGACAATAATAGGACTAAATTGATCTTAATAGTATTAATAATTTTTACTGTTTTTGAGCAAACTATGCCAACACACAGGTTAACGGTTATAGTTTACAGACTTAAGTGTTCTGCAGTCGTGTGTCTGTTTCTTGTGTAACTCTTATTTTTGGCATAATATTTGAAGGCTTCCCACATTTAAATTAGAGAAAATAGCTTCATTTTATAGGATCAAAAGTGTGTCCACAAAATTATGGATTTTGTCTGAATTTTTTTTCTAAATGTAACAATCATACATTTTCATAGTGAGGAAAGGAAAGACCCATTGTCTGCACTGGCTAGAGAATATGGAGGATCCAAGAGGAACGCTCTCCTCAGGTGGTGCCAGAAGAAGACGGAAGGTTATCAGGTAAGATAACCTATTAAATGTTTTCCAGTTTAAAACAGTTTGGAAATTAAAGTTGAAATACAAAAAAGTAAAGTTTCATTTTATTGGGTTGTATTTATTTATATATTTTTACTTTTCTAAATTTGCCCATAGACTTTAGTTTTCTGTATCTGCTTGCTAAGTCATTTGTTGGGTCTTTTATTTCCTTTGCAGCTCATTTACTATGCTGGTCAATGAAAGCAGAGTGTTTGCACACATGGGAAAAAATTTACTATCCTTGATAATTTTTCTAGCTAGCATTTGAGATTCCTAGTTTTAGGCTTTGGTCTTCTCTAATTTATTATTTCTCATCCTTGGTGTTGCAAGGACACATTTTCTTTATTTATTTCTTCTGTCGCTCTTGGTGTCGGTCTCTCTCTTTCTCTCTCTCTCTGTGTGTGTGTGCGTGCGTCTCTCTGTGTGCGTGCATCTCTCTGTGTGCGTGCGTGTGTCTGTGCGTGCGTGCCCATCTCTGTGTGTGTGTCTGCATGCTGGCGAGCATGCGTGTCTCTGTGCGTGCGTGTCTGTGTGCATGTGTGTCTGTGTGCATGTGTCTGTGTGCCTGTTTGTGCGCATGTGAACGTTTCTCAGTGTGTTTCTGTGCATGTGTACTAGGGGTGGGAATCGCAGGGTGTCTGACGATATACGCCCCACGATAAAGATAATATCGTGATACCACGGCATCGCGATAATCGATATATCGCACAACAATCACAGTAACACAGCAACACAGGGATGCGTTATTAATTTACTTAAGTAACAGCAACGCTATCGTCACATTTCCTATATTACTTCAGCTTCAGGGTCTTCACTTCTGCTCATCTTTGTTACTTTGCAAGCTGTGCTAGCATTGTGCTAACAACGTTGACATTTATTCATGTTTCTGACGTTTTGTCCAAAGCATCTTCCAGGTACAGGAACAATCGAGCATAAATTCAGACATGACAACACTAATGTGAGATTTACAAGGAGTTTGACACATTCCTCTTAGTCATAGAACTGAGACAGAAGCATTCCCACTAATGAGTCTTTCCTCCTTTTTAAAGAAGCTCTCCAGCGATGTGTGTGTGTGTACTCCCACTGAATGACTCACTGGTTGTGAGAGATGCACAGAGATGCAGCCTTCGCAAAATAATCCGCTCTGTTCCATCAATGTTCTAAAAGCCAAACTCAGACTGAGGCGCCTCAGTCGAGCTTTTTTGCTTCCAACTGTTGCAGTTTCAAAGTTTAAGCAAAACAAACATCATCTTCTGCTCTCCAAGTCAATCAATCAACCAAGTCGAGCAGCGCCACCCAGAGGAGAGGAGAGGAGAGGAGAGGTAGCGACTCCGGTGAGTCAACATGGCGGCAAATTTAAATATTGATATGGCAGCCGGCGTATCGATTATTGTATTGCGTGAGCAAGGACAGTGATATATTGCAATAGCGATATTGTGGCCCACCCCTAATGTGTACGTGTCTCTGTGGGTGTGTGCGTGCATGTATCTGTGCGCGTGTCTGCGTGCGTGTCTGTTTTTTGCGTGTGTGCGTCTCTGTGCGCGTGTGTCTCTGTGCATGCGGGCGTGTGTGTATGTCTCTGTGTGTGTGTGTGTGTGTCTATGTGAGCGTGTGTGTGATGAATGGTAATGGCTGGTGGTGCCTGTAGCTCATTTTTCACTGTAGGCTTAATGCGTACTCTGGATGCGCTGGAGTGCTGTGACTCAGAGAGGACTGAAAGACGACAGGGCTCTTTCCACTGCGATTAGCCCTAAAGCTCTCTTCCTTAGGCTTTTTCCTGCCCCCTGCCACCACTCTCTCTCTTTATTACATGCTCACTTTGAGCATGGATGCACCCACCTAAATGAGTGGTAGAGACACACAAGACCGAAAATACATCAGTGCCTTAATGAGCTTGCCATATATCAATTATATGACGGACAGGTTTAGGGTTAGTTTTGTTTTTGTGGTTTTGTATGACTTGTGCACCACATCCAGTCATAGTGAAAGATGCCTTGCCTGGTTTTCGTCACAGTGGTAGGTTTAGATTATTTGATAAACCTATCAACTCCTAAAAGCACTGGTTCAGTGAAAATTTAGTTTACACACTTTTCCCATTTCTGTAGTCTGTCAGTAAAGACTATTTTAGTGTCAGAAGGTGGTTCTTTAACACTGGAGCTACAATGGAACAAATGTTGGCAAATAAAGTACACTGCTGTCTGCCATTTAGCAAATATGTTCAATTATCATCTGACAGCTGTATTAATTTTAACGGACCAGTAGTGTGTGTTATTGTGGTATTGTTTTGCAGAGGTTTGTTCTTATTAAGTCATTGTTGAGTTTTATGTTTGTGTTTATGAAATATATATTCATTATGATTACTACACACACACACACACACACACATTGTTCTTTCTATTGACCCTTAAATCTCAATTTGAGCCTATTGTTCCTAACACTTGATGGCAGTTATTGTTGTAAATAGCAGTACAGTATTTTAAATAATGCATAGTAATAGGCAGCAGCATTTTGCTTTGTTCAAAACCGTAGTATCATTCTCAATGAAGCCTGTATGATTTTGTCTATACTTGTTTTTTTATTTAGTAGAAATCAGTATGTGACACAGTTTGGAATGAGTGATGGTTTGCACCATGCTTATTGTTGGCTTTAAGCTTCAATTACTTTGGCTCTGGCTAAATGTATCTCTAGTGCCTGTAAATGCTCCTCATATCAGTGTTCACTGTGCACAGTGCCGTTATTGCAGTGCAAGAGGTACAGTGGCCCTTGCAACTCTTAATTCGTGCTCTTCTGTACTGACGCTCTGGTGACCTCACACTTTCTATCATCTCCTTGACTGCAAGCTTCCATAGCCTCTAAGCCTCTGCCAATTTAAACTCCCTTTTCACACATCTGAAAAGCACCATTTCTCAGACCGAACTGTTGTTCTGAATCTTTGAGGTTCTTCAGCAGAGGAGGCTGCATTAAAGGGCTAGTGGTGGATTACTAGGGAGCATATTCATAATGATTTCTCTAGATAATGGAGTATAGACAGTAATCTGGAGCAATGCACCAAAGATGATTCTGTAAAGGTGTCCATTTTTCTTAGGGTTTTCTAAATAGGGCTGTGATTCACCCAGTACTGACATTATACCCTCAGTTGACAGTGAGGCAAAAAAAGTATTTGTCAGCCACCGATTCTGCACGTTGTCCCACTTAAAAGATGAGCAAGGTCTGTACTTTTCATCACATGTTCACTTCAACTGTGAGAGACAGGAGATTACATTGTATGATTTTTAAATGATGTATTTGTATAATGGTGCAGAAAATAAGTATTTAGCACCTACAAACAAGCAAGAATTCTGTCCCTCACAGACCTGTTACTTCTTCTTTAAGAAGCTCTTCTATCCTCCACTCGTTACCTGTATTAATGCACCTGTTTGAACTCGTTATCTGTATAAAAGACACCTGTCCACACCTTTAAACAGTCAGACTCCAACCTCCACCATGGCCAAGACCAGAGAGCTGTCTAACGACACCATGGACAAGATTGACACAACCCAGTCTTGTGCAAGTGTACAATATGCAATAGGCAGCAGCTTGGTGAAATCAACTGTTGGAGCAATTGTTAGAAAATGGAATAAAGATCACTGACAATCTCTCTCGACCTGGGGCTCAATGCAAGGTCTCACCTTGTGGGGTACAAATGATCTTGAGAATGGCGAGGAAACCGCCCAGAACTACATCGGGGGAAGTGGTCAATGACCTGAAGACAGCCAGAACCACAGTAACAAAAGTTACTATTAGTAACACACTACATCATGGATTAAAATCCTGCAGCACTCGAAAGGTCCCCCTGCTTAAGCAGCAAATGTCCAGTTCCATTTAAAGTTTGCCAGAGACCTGGATGGTCACTCTTGATATAAACATCACTCGCCATGTTTGGAGGGGGAAGAATGTGTAGTTGCATCCCAAGAACACCAAACCCACTGTGAAGCATAGGGGTGGAAACATTATGCTTTGGGGCTGCTTTTCTGCAAAGGGGACAGAGCGATTGATCCGTATTAAGGAAAGGATGAATGGAGCTTTATATCGTGAGATTTTGGGCAAAAACCTCCTTCGATCAGTGAGAGCATTGGGGTCATTGTCATGCTGAAAGATCCAGCCATGTTTCATCTTTAAACACACCGCCCGGGCAATGAAGGCGTGGCTACGTAAAAAGTATTTCAAGGTTCTGGAGTGGCCTAGTCAGTCTCCAGACCTCAATCCAATAGAGGATATGTAGAGGGAGTTGAAAGTCTGTGTTTCCCAGCGACAGCCCCAAAACATCACAGCTCTTGAGAAGATCTGCAGGGTAGAATGGGCCAAAATACCAGCAACAGTGTGTGCAAACCTGGTGAAGACCTACAGGAAATGTTTGATCTCGGTCATTGCCAACCAAGGTTCCATTTTTTTTACATTCTTTCTCGCACAGTTGAAGTGAACCTTTTGATGAACATTAGACATCGCTAATTTTTTAAAGTGGGACAACTTGCAGAATCTGTGGCTGCTATATACTTTTTACACCACAGAATTAGAACAGTACTGTCACAAATGTGTGATTAAACCGATTACTAAATTTCAAAAGTAAAAAGTTCTCATGTGTTTGATTAGAAATCACTTTGCAATTTGACTGATAAACATTGCTGTTGAGTGATGTTCAGCAGTCTAGTGCAAGCTATTAGCACTCATGTCTTTGATTATCACTGACATAAAGGAAACCAGCAGAATCTCAATTTGTATACAAAATTACGTGTTTGCTATTATTAATGGTGCATATATGATTGCTCGGATGACTCATCAAAAAATCAAAAGATTGCTTTAGAAATACATATAAAAGCTGATATTCTGCTCTTCAACCTCATAAACCTTTTATTTCTAATCAAATTTAGCCTTCATTTACAAATAGCCTGCACATTTAATATAAAATACAAATCTAATGTTCTGACAATTTTTTACAGCATTCTTTTTCTCTTCTCTGTTGAACTGATCTGCAAAATATTCGTTGTAATGACTCTGTTGTTATCAAATCCAATCAAGGGTGAAAGATTAATGCAGGAAAGCCTATATCCCTCTGAGGCTTCCACTTTACCCGAACTGCACTGATATTCCTGATAGGCACGTGAGTGCTATTGCCTCACTAATTGCTCTGAACTACAGAGTAACACAAACTGCCATGGTCACAACAGAGTCATAAATGGCCTCTGCTGTCTGCTGGTTTCCGCTGTATATGGGTTAGAACAAGTGTGAGATTTGTGTTGACATTGATAAACGTGTCTGTTGGGCAAACACTCTGTTAGAGGAGAAGGTCAGCTTGGCATTCAGAGCTGCTCTGTAGTCAGGAACTAGGCACAGATCTTGTTCCTCCTCCCTGCACCTGCTTTTTAAAAAATGAGCATTCATTTAAGAACTTCCGTGCTAGGTTTTGTATCTACAGTTTGTTCTAAAGCTAAGATCTACAGGTACAATTCTTTCATGCTCTATTACCACTGAAGGAAGTGATTATCAAAACAGTCCACCACTAGCAAGCTGATGGTAGGAATTGGTTGATGGCACTAGAAAATCAAATGGGGACCAGGCCAGATTCTCTGAACTGATAAAGGGCTTTTTTCCCCTTAGAACATAGACATTACCAACTTCAGCAGCAGCTGGAATGATGGTTTAGCCTTCTGTGCGGTTCTCCACACTTATCTACCTGCTCATATCCCATACCAAGAGCTCAACAGCCAGGACAAGGTCTGAAATCTCATTCTTTACATGCACACATGTATACAGACTATGGGAAACGATGCTTTAAGATGCTTATTTAACTTTTTTTCCTGTCCTTCCAAGAGACGAAATTTTACATTGGCATTCCAGGCAGCTGAGAGTGTGGGAATTAAGTCTACACTGGTGAGTTCAATGCAAACACTTTAATTGCATCCAAGAGTGAAGCTTTATTACCTCATTACATGCAACGTCTAATAAATGGAGAAAGGCTAATGACATGCCAATGGAACATCACTTTATTTGATGATCTGGTGAACAAACATTAATTTCCCGTCTTGAAAAGCTGCAGTTCATCATTTCAACTACGCTAATGGGAACTACAGTCTGGTTATTATACGTTAAAGCAGAAGTAGGACAATTAAAACAGCACTGCAGCAGTAGTAAAAGTCTGGTATTTTTATCAATGTGTAATTTTGTAGGTTTCTTTCCATTGCATTTCTTTCCGTATTTCTAAAAATAGAATTTTTTAAAAATTCTCTCTGTTGCACATTTCTTATTTTAACTATCCGTTCCCTCTTGCTTCCTCTTTTAGGACATTGGTGAGATGGTACACACAGAGCGACCAGACTGGCAAAGTGTGATGACCTATGTCACATCCATCTACAAGTACTTTGAGACCTGAGTCTGAATCTTTTTGGCAAAGCTCACGTTGGTGCCTGCACGCAAGCGGAGATGCTCTGCTGCTTACCTTCAGCTTGAGGGCTCTTAAAAGGAAAAAAAATGATGAGGTTTTTTTTTTTGCATTTTGTTTGGACCGAACTGGACACGTCGGCCCGTTCTTTTCCCCCCGTGTGCTTCCCATTGAACAGTATTTTTAAATATGAACAAGGACCTTGTGAACTTGCAGCTTTTTTTAATCACATGCTATGCTTACACGCCCATCACATGCTCACAAACAGCCAAACTTCTCTTGCATTCATTCTCACACAAGACTTTTCTGTAAATGACCCACGGCTGCTATGGAGGTACATTTTGTTTTCCCTATAAGCTATTGTTTTACGTATTCTGTACTGGCAGCTGTGTGAAATATATTGTTTTATGTTGTTTTTATGGTGGATCACATTAATGATCATTATCAAAGTCATTTGAAATGCATTCCATTGTGTCTGTTTTTCTGTTACACAGTTTCTGAAAATATTGTGCCGCTGGTGGTATTTCGTGCCTTGTCTACCGCATTTAATTTCATAACTGAGGTCTTGTATTTATTACATATAGTTTTTCTTCTGACTGCCTTTTCCATGAAGTTCATTGTTCCATGTTTGTGGAATTGCCTTTGTGTCATTCTTTTTCTTTTTCTCCCTTTTGGTCAGTAATCAGAAGTAACATTTGCAGCTACTGTTTGTTCAAAAGCAGCTTTATCTCTGGATATTTGACTAAACAAGCTCATTCCTTCTTCTCTCTGCATTTCCTCATTGCTAATCAGAGAGAGGTTCAGGTATTGCTAGGGCCGAATCCATACTAACTGTATTGTCCCATATTTAGAATCTCGCTGCTTCTTAACCTGGTGATTTGAAGAGCAGGAGCATTGAATGCGCTTTCTGTCTGTAATCAGCCCCATGCTGGGTTGAACAAGTGAGTTCTGCTCTGCCACCTAGGATCTGTAGCTACTTTCTAGCTCTCTTTTCTTACTGATATTAAAGCACAAAATAGGACTGAAAGTTTATGCTAAATTATAATGTGAATCCTCATCCTTCCTGTTCGGGAATGCAATGTATGGCTCCCCTGATTGGTCAGTGTCTAAGCTATGCCTTTGCACAAATGTAAACCCTAGAGTGCCATAAACATTTTGATGTACAGAGCACAAAACAGAGCCACTTGCGCTGACCTTACTGCCTTAAGTACTGATGCTATTTCCTCCCTTTCCTCCCTTTCATCAGCCTGGTCAGAAGCAGAATGGTATTTAATGGGGTTCTGCTAAGACCCACACTAAAGGGGAAATGTTTAAACTGTTCAGTATTGAAAAACATATTTTTGAGGTCACAAAAATCGACAATGTATAATTAATTCCATAGGCTTGCTGAGTTAAAGAACCTCTCTGACCATTTTAAGCTGTTAGTGACTCTGTGTTTGTACATTTCACTGAAACAGGATATTTGCACTGGTTAGGGCAGCAGTCTTGACCAACTTTCTTAATTTGAGTGGATAAACAGGCCGGTCTCATGTTAAATGGACAATACGAACCTCTCAACATTCATGGGATATTTATGATTCAGTAGCCTGGCTTTGTGCAAGGTTCAGTTAACTTAAATGTGGATGATACATGAGACTGTTGACACTAATACACTCCTCGCTGAACCCTTCTCATCCTCAACCACATCTTTTTGATAAAGAAACCAGGTTTGGACTTTGTGTTCCATATTTCCTTAACACACTAAGACTTATGTCTAACACGAATAAATGATTATTCAGACCGTTTTTGTGTGAATTTCATTTCTGGTTCTTTTGGATTGGACCCACTGTGGGAGAACTGATTTAATGAGTGTATGTGGCTTAATCCGTGCGACTAAATTAGTGACATTGCTAATGGTCATCACCCACGTCATGCTGTCGAGCGAACAGACTTCCTGGTGACAAAAGTCTTCTGCTCGATGGGCATCAGATCAACGATACAGTTGTCTTCAGACTCTGTGAACAAATGCACAAAGGATGGAAAGGCAATGCAATCAAGCACTCTCTCCTGCTCCTGAATAACTACACATTCATAAGTGAACTACAAAGGGGTAGTTATGTGGGTGTAATTTCTGTTCCCTTCATTGCGGTTGATTTGAGCTAAAGACAACCTCACACGTGCTTAACGAGATCTTTGGGAAGTGGGGTTTGTTTTAAAAAATTTTTTAAAGGAACTTTATTTAACAAAGAATGAGGATACAACATACAAACAGATGAAGTATATAAAAGAACAGAACATAATCACACACACAAAAAAATATCTAAATACATGCAAAAATTCACATATACATGTTTTGAGAGCCAAAAACATTTTGTTGCCGGAGTCTGATATTGATTGTATGATTCCACATTCTTAAGAAAATGGCAGAAATTTGGTGTCTTATTAATAAACTTACATTTATGGATAAAAAAAATTAGCTAGGAGTATTAGCAACTTTATTACAAAATAGCATTTGTCATTCTTATTGGGGACCTTGAAGAAGCAAAATAAAATAAATGGGAAGTGGTTTTCTATTGGTTGGTTTAATGTGGAACTTGCTTGGGTTCTGACTTCCTGGTTGCTTGTGCCTGTTTTAATACAAAGTCAAGTGGGGAGAATGACATTTAAAGCTCATAAAAAGCAGGAAGGCAATGGTCTGGTCTTTTTTGTTGGAATTGAACATCAGAGTCTATTTTAATGTAGTTTTAGCTTTCTGACATTTTAATAGCACTTTTATCTAAACTATAATAGATTTTTTTTTCTGGGTGCTTGTTGGTGGTGTACGTGATTAATCTCGACGTGGAAATAATAGTTAATCTAATTAAGTCCTGTGGACCCTGATGTAATCGATGAACAAGACCAAAGTCCTGCGAGTAAAGAGGTACGAAGTTAGAAGACCAGAAAAGGTGGGGGTGGAGGAGGTGGAGGAGGGGAGGGAAAGTCGAAAAGCGAATGAGGAGCGATGCCACAGAGCAAAGCGCCTCTCGCTGCTCTCCTGAGAAGAATGAAGCTCCGTGTAGACCCACAGCTGTGTCTAAGACCGGGGCTGCTTTGTGAACTTCAGCAGCTTAATCTGAGAACTTGTTTCTCATTAACAGGTCACTTTTCCTCCAACAACAACTTTCACTGAGATGCTGAACAGCCACAAGTCGAAATGTGAGGTAAGTACTGACGGGAATTCTGGGAAATACTGTCTGATTTCTCTTCCCTGCTAATTTGACCAGTGTGCCGTTTCCAACGTGCTTTTGTTTTGAAACATTACTCGCCGCTAAAATTTGCGTAAAAATTGATACATCTTACATTATTATTTATGATTTTACTCAAAAGTGCCCGGCCGTGTTTGTAATGTAGAACCGCTGTCTAAACCCGTGTTTAATGTTCAGACAGAAGTTAGAGAGGTTAGCGCGCCCCCTGCTGGTCGCCAGCGGGAGTTTTTTTAAAGTGACCGCGCTCTGCTGCGGGTTCGCACGTCTCCTCCATCTCCATCCTCAGGTTTTCAGCGGTGAGGAGCAGGAGGTGAGTGGCGCTTTCTCCAGAGTGGGATTCGTGTAAACGCTGAAAGTTTGATCACTTTTCTTTATTGAGTCTTGTGTGAACAGTAAGCGGTTTAGTGTCAGGGTTGTTCTTGGTATGTTTGGGTGGAGCTCAGCAGAAGAACTCCATCTCTTTACCTGATGAATGCCCTCACAGAAACCAACGTAGATAGATTCTTCCTTTATTTTCTTCTATCATTTTCTGTTCTATCTTTCTCTTCTTTTATTCTGTTCTATCCTTTTCTGTTCTGTTTTGCTCTTCTTTTATTCTGTTCTATCCTCTTCTTTTATTCTGTTCTGTTTTGCTCTTCTTTTATTCTGTTCTATCATTCTCTTCTTTTATTCTGTTCTATCCTTCTATTCTTTTATTCTGTTCTATCCTTTTCTGTTCTGTTTTGCTCTTCTTTTATTCTGTTCTATCCTTCTCTTCTTTTATTCTGTTCTATCATTTTCTGTTCTGTTTTGCTCTTCTTTTATTCTGTTCTATCCTTCTCTTCTTTTATTCTGTTCTGTCCTTCTCTTCTTTTATTCTGTTCTATCCTTTTCTGTTCTGTTTTGCTCTTCTTTTATTCTGTTCTGTTTTGCTCTTCTTTTATTCTGTTCTATCTTTCTCTTATTTTATTCTGTTCTATCATTTTCTGTTTTATTTTGCTCTTCTTTTATTCTGTTCTATCTTTCTCTTATTTTATTCTGTTCTATCATTTTCTGTTCTGTTTTGCTCTTCTTTTATTCAATTATATCATTCTCTTCTTTTATTCTGTTCTGTTTTGCTCTTCTTTTATTCAGTTCTATCCGTCTCTTCTTTTATTCTGTTCTATCATTTTCTGTTCTGTTTTGCTCTTCTTTTATTCAATTCTATCATTCTCTTCTTTTATTCTGTTCTGTTTTGCTCTTCTTTTATTCTGTTCTATCCGTCTTTTTTATTCTGTTCTATCATTTTCTGTTCTGTTTTGCTGTTCTTTTATTTTGTTCTATCCTTCTCTTCTTTTATTTTGTTCTATCCTTCTCTTCTTTTATTCTGTTCTATCCTTCTCTTCTTTTATTCTGTCCTATCATTTTCTGTTCTGTTCTGCTCTTCTTGGTTTTGTTCTGTTCTATACTATTATGTTCTATAATATACTATTCTGTCCTATTCAATACTATTCTATACTATACTTTACTGCTCCTCTTGGTTCTGTTTTCTATACTATTCTCTTTTATTCTATTCTGTTCTAGCATTCTCTGTTCTGTTTTCCTTGGTTCTGTTCTATTCTGTTCTAGCCTTCTCTGTTCTGTTCTGTTCTTCTTTGTTCTATTTGATTCTGATCAATTCTGTTCTTTTCTATACTATTCTATACTATTTTGTTCTATTCTATTCTATTCTGTTCTATTCAATACTATTATTATTCTTTTCTATTCTATACTATTCTATTCTGTTCTAGCTTTCTCTGTTCTGCTCTTCTTTGTTCTGTTCTTTTCTGTTCTATTCTATACTATTCTGTTCCATTCTTTAATATTCTATACTATTATATTCTGTTCTATTCTATACTATTCTGTTCTGTTCTATACTATTCTGTTCCTTTCTATACTATTCTATACTATTCTGTTCCATTTTTTACTATCCTATACAATTATATTCTGTTCTATACTATTCTGTTTATTCTATTCTATTCTATTCCATTCTATACTATTCTATACTAGTATATTCTGTTCTGTTCTTCTGTGTTCTACTTTATTCTGTTCAGTTCTGTTCTATACTCCACTATTCTTTTCTGTTCTAATCTATACTATTCTAATTTGTTTTAGCCCTCTCTGTTCTGTTCTTCTGTGTTCTACTTTATTCTGTTCTGTTTTATTCTATACTATTATATTCTGTTCTAGCCCTCGGTTCTTCTTTGTTTTATTATATTTTATTCTGTTCAGTTCTGTTCTATTCTGTTCTATTTTGTATAGTTCTATTCTATATTGTATTGTTCTATTTAGTGTAGATTAATTCTATTTTAATTAGTTCTATTTTATATAGTTCTCTTCTGTTCTTTGGTTTGGTTCTATTCTATTCTCTTCTGTCCTATTTTGTATCTATCTTTTCTATTCTCTTTTTTTTTGGTTGTTTTTACTCCTAACCAGTCTTCACGTTACGCTTCTCCTGTCTTCTTCACCTTTCCATTGTCCACTTAGGCTGATTTCCCCCATGGGTTTGCTGCTTTTTCATTAACCTTTAGGGCACAGTGACCTGTGTGGCAGCCCTTACATGCGTCTCTGGTTTCTCAGCCCATTGAAAGCCATGCTGGTTTAGCCACAGTCCCATTCACATTTCCTTCTTTCTTATTGGGATGATAATCTTAAAACGAGCCCATGTACATCAACATTAGTTTTCCAGATCTGAATTAAATGTTAGTTAGTTCTCCAGTAACGAAATCATTCAGCATAACAGTAATTAAAAATTCTTTTTTTAAGTCCAAATCTTCACTGATGGACCAGCATTTCTGACCTTCAGATGGCCACTGTAGTAAAAAAAAAAGTGTTGAAGTACAGCTGGGCAGTAGAGTCACAGCTGATAGCATCTCCTCGTCCACGGCCATGTTTCTGATCGTTTGAAATGAGAGCAGCGCTGCTAAAGTCTCACTGTCTCTGTGTGAGGATAAAATGTGTTCAGGTGCTGCTACACATCTCATTACCATCAGCAGGACGGTATAAAAATGTTTAGAAAGTCCCTTTGAGGTGCACACGAAGGTCTAGTGCACTGCTGCCACTTCGAGCTTTCATAGGAAGCTGTGCTACATAAACGGCATTAAGGTCTAGAAGTCGGAGGAGTCGACTCTAAAGCCACACTGTACTATATAAAGAAGTTAATGTCAGTCAGAGAATGAGAGGCTTATCTAATATTAGCATTTCTCGGACAGAACTGTAAAGTTGTTTCCAGAAGGATAAAGTTCTTCTCCCAAAGCCCAGAAATAGATCTCACCAGGTTCTCTTTTTTGGTGGTTTATCCCAGGAACAAACGTATCACAGCTTCTGTGTGTGTTTTTTTTTTTTTTGACCTTATAAACCATACCACTTTATTTATATAGCACTCATAAAAACAGCCAATGGCTGACCAAAGTGCTGTACAGCATATAAGAAAATAAAACAATTAATAAGAGTAACAATAAAAGTAAGAGACTTAAAACAGACAAGATAAAACTACAAGTATGACTCAGTAGGCTAGTGAATAAAAATGGGTTTTTAAACGAGATTTAAAAACACTGAGTGTTTGCAGTGGCAATTTGTTCCAAAGCTATTACCCCTTAATTTCAGATTTGCCTTTGGTACTACAAGGAGCAGCTGATCTGCTGATCTCAGTGATCTGGTTGGAACATAAGTGTGCAGTAGATCTGTTAAATAAGGTGGAGCACCACCATTAAGGCACTTATATACAAATAAAAGAAAGTTAAAGTGCACTCTAAAATGAACAGGAAGCCAGTGAAGCGAGGCTAAACCAGTTAAAGAGCTCCATCGCCAACATGGCAGTGCTACATCGAGGCTGGTGGATGAAATCACACAGAAAGGAACACGTATTACAAGAGGTCAGTTATTTTTTGACATAATTGAGTAATGTCCAAAACCATGTGTGCGCTCTTTAATGATTTATATCGGCTGAGATATTTTCAAGCAGTTTAGTTTAAAAAAAACATAAATAGCCGCACTAAGCAGACTCATGTGAACGCGAGTACAAAAGAATACTTGTTCTACATCGCTTAAGCCAATAATAGCACAATCACTGCAGAGTTCAAATGCACACTTCCTGGAGACCGCAGAGGAAACACAGCCTGGTCTTATGATAAACTGAAAAGTTACAAACATATTTCATGAATATTTGTGAAGGCAGTCCTAAAATAAAACAGTATTGTTGCACTTTGGACGCTCCTCCGTTTCTGTTGTGGGAAACTGACCTTCTGTTTCGGAGACGGATTGCCTCTTTGACCTGAAGATGATCTTTCAGTGTGTGATGCGATTGTTCTGTCTGCAGGGTTAGGGGCCTCAGAGTGAACTTCTGCTGGAGCTTCTCCAACGCTCCCCAAACGTCTGCTTGACCAGGATGGTTTATAGTTGAGATCCGGAAAAGGGGGTGAGCAAAGGCGAGCAGAGGCCACATTGCAAATAGATCAGCGGGAATAGCAAGACCACCGGGACGCTCGTCTTGGTGACTTAATAGCACCTACACCTACAATACCTGCTGGCGTGGATGGAGGGAGGAGGCGGGGCCACACCTGTTCAGAGAGAACGTTGCTCAAGGCACGAGTGGTGGGTTCCTTCCCACGTTTCAGGAAGCATTGCGGCCCAGCTATGAGTTCACACTGGCGGATGACAACCACCATCCAGTCAGCATGGTAAGCAAGGTCTCTGTGGTTTACATAGCTTCAGAGCTGCTGATCGCCCTGCTGTCTGTGGCTGGAAATGTACTGGTCTGCTGGGCTGTGTGCCTCAACAGCAACCTGCAAAGCATCACCAACTTCTTTGTGGTCTCATTGGCTGTGGCCGACATCGCCGTGGGGCTCCTGGCCATCCCTTTCGCCATCATCATCAGCACGGGTTTCTGCAGCAACTTCCATGGCTGCCTGTTCATCGCCTGCTTCGTGCTGGTGCTCACACAGAGCTCCATCTTCAGCCTGTTCGCCATCGCAGTGGACCGCTACATCGCTATCAAGATCCCATTGAGGTAAATGAGAATAAGATGGAAGCTCATTGGATCAATACAGAGAGCCTTGGGTAGACTTGGGCAATATGTCATGATTGGTTGCCACTGTATATTATGTTAGTAATCAAGCTATCTAATGATATCTTTTTATGATTAATCAATGAATCAGTTCACACAGTTCATAATAACACAGAGCTTTGTCTACGTATAGAATCTGTAACTGGAAATATACATGCAGTAGTGAGATCCTGCTGTCGGTTTCCTGTGTGGGGTTCCTGTCTTTCAGTGATGCACACATGTGTTTGTTTTTCATTCTGAGCTTTTACATTTTAAATGATTATTAAAAAATGGAGTAATAGATTATAACCAAGTAATTGTGACAGCACTAATGGATAAAACAGCCCTGATCAAAAGTTTAAGACCACTTGACAAATGGCAAAAAATCATATGTTGCATGTTTGGATCTTAACAAGATTCCAAATAGAGCTTCAACATGCAAGAAGAAATGGGAGGGAGATGCAATTTATTGAAAACGACTGTTAAACTGAAACAGGCTGTTTTACAGATGATCAAAAGTTTAGGACCACACCTCCAAAACCTATAAACCCCCAAAACAGAAATCAAAGTTCCAAACATGAACTCAGTAATGAGCAGCTCCACCGTTACTGTTGATCACTTAATGCTTGAAGTTTTCTCCAAGTGGTGAAGACGCCGCACGAAGGGCATTTTGGAAATTCTGGAAATTTTTTGTAAACTTCCCTTGCCATCCATCCCCAAAGGTTCTCAATGTCATTTAGACCAGGGGAACATGCATAATGGTCCACAAGAGTGATGTTATTCTCCTGGAAGAAGTCCCTTGTTCTGTGGGCAGTGTGTAATGTAGCGTTGTCCTGTTGAAGAACCCAGTCGTTACTACACAGACACACACAAGCGGCCATTTAACGCTCCTGCATCTCATGTTCACGTCACTTCACTGCATCTCAGCTTCATTGTTCCACTGAAGGAAAAATCATCCAGAACATTATGGCGCCACCTCCACTGTGGAGCGCAGAAAACATCTCAGGTGGGATCTGCTCGTTTGCCAGTGACGTTGGAAACCATCAGGACCATCAAGGTTACATTTTTCTTCCACCTTTTAATGTCCCATGTTTGATTCTCTTGCAAAGTCCAAACGTTCAGTTCTGTGGTCGTCAAGGAGATGAGACCTTTTGAAGATGTTTTTGTTTTTGAAGCCCTTCAGTCTCAGATGCGCCTGATGGTTCTGGGGCTGCAGTCGGCTCCAGTAACGGCCTTGATCTGGGTGGAGGATCATCCAGTGTCTTGACAGAGCAGCCAATTGGATCCTCCGGCTCAGTGCTGGTGAAATGTTTTAGGTTCTTCTACTTGACTTTTTTGTTCCATAACCTCAGGATCATGTAAGAAATTTTAAATGACTGTGTTACTGTGTCCCACCTCAGCAGAGATGGAGCTGAGAGACCTGCTTATGCAGTTCAACAACCCCACCACCTTCAATAAGGCCATTAGAACATCATGACAGTGTGAACCTGACAGAAAATGGCGACGAATCACATTTTTGCAGAGATTTGGCTTTTTAAAGGAATGTGCTCCTAAGATTTTGTTCAGCTGTGAAACATCCTGTTTCAGTTTAAGTGTTGTTTTCAATAAATTGATGCTCAAAAATGTTTTGTCTCACTCCAATTTCTTCTTGTAGCCGTTGAAGCTCTACTTGGAACCTTGTTAAGATCCAATCATGCATCATATGATTTTTTGTCATTTATCAAGTGGTCTTAAACTTTTATATTTTATATAAAATATATATTATATTTTATCACATGAAAAGACAGGAAGAGACCGATTTGTAAACAGATTAAACTGTTCCAATTGCTTAGCAACAAGGAACATCAGATGTTACCCATGTTATGTCATTACAGTTGTGCTCATAAGTTTACATACCCTGACAGAATTTATGATTTCTTAACAATTTTTTAGAAAATATGAATGAAAACACAAAAACTTTTCTTTCACTCATGGTTAGTGTTTGACTGAAGCCATTTATTATCAATGATTTGTGTTTACTCTTTTTAAATTATATTTACAACACAAACTACCCAAATGACCCTGATCAAAAGTTTACATACCCCAGTTCTAAATACAGTGTTTTGCCCCCTTTTACATCTATGACCGCTTGAAGTCTGTTGTGGTAGTTGTGAATGAAGCTCTTTATCTTCTCACATGGTAATGCTGCACATTCTTGCTGCAAAAAGCTTCCATGAACTGCGCATTTGAGGATCTCCCCAGAGTGGCCCAATGATATTGAGGTCAGGAGACTGAGATGACCACTCCAGAACCTTCAATTTATTTTGCTGTAGCCAATGACAGGTCAACTTGACCTTGTGTTTTGGATCATTGTCATGTTGGAATGTCCAAGTATGTCCCATGCATAGCTTCCAGGCTGATGAGTGCAAATTTCCCTTCAGTATTTTTTGATAACTTACTGTATTCATCTTGCCATCAATTCTTTCCAAATTTTCTGTGCCTTTGTAGCTCACACTCCCCCAAAACATCAGTGATCCACCTCCATGTTTCACAGTAGGAATGGTTTACCTTTCATCATAGGCCTTGTTGACTCCTCTCCAGATGCAGATGCAGATGTAGTGTCTCTGTGCTGTTTGGTATATTGTAAGATACATTGTGGCATTTGCATAGTATTGGCTTCTGACTTCTGGCAACTCGACCATGCAGCCCACCTTTCTTCAAGTGTCTCCTTATTGTGCATCTTAAAACAGCCACACCACATTTTTGCAGAGAGTCCTGAATTCTGAACAATTTTCCTGGCAGTTGTAAAATGTTAGTTGGTTTACCTGACTGTAGTTTGGTTTTAGAACAGAACCCCTAGTTTTACACTTCTTAATTAGAGTTTGAACACTGCTGATTCTCAATTCCTTTGATATTTTCTTATATCCCTTTCCTGTTTTATAGAGTTCAACTACCTTTTCCTGCAGATCCTT
>JBBIGC010000024.1:12238161-12256879 GCA_037576955.1 Lepidarchus adonis
CAGTGGGGATGGATGATTGGCTCCATCTGTACTGCAGTGTTTCTGTGGCTCATGGATCACTCGTTTTTACGCTGTGTGGTCTTATGTGCGCGGTAGTTTATGGTATGTTGAATGGCAGCGTTCTGCGATAGACTACCGATGTCTAGTGTTTGTCCTGAACTTGTTTGGTGTACCAAAAGTTATACTGGACCAGCTACAGTACCAGGAAACATTTCTCCTGGACTAGACTTCTGGACAGTGTGGATAAGCCTGGTGAATGATCCTCCTGGACTAACTAGAATTCTGGCCAGTCTGGACTAGCTCTAGGCCTGGTGAGTGTAAGCAGAAGTACCTGGAAGTAGTAAATTTGCGTTTGTAGTTTAGATTAATAGTACCCAAAGAATTGTACTGTAGATTAGTTGCTACTTCTGTTCCCATGATCAAATAGCCTGATACAGTATCTATAACAAGGACATAGCTGTGCATATGTCACATAACACTGACACTGGGTATCTGCTCTTACTTTCTTGTTCTCACTCCTCCTCTCCCCTGCAGGCCATGAAAGTCTTGTCCAAGAAACGACTGATGAGACAGGCTGGCTTCCCGCGTAAGTGTCTGCCATAAAACAGATGGATAGCTCAGTGTGGTGTATGTGTGATTTTTAGTGTGTGTGCGTATTTCAGAGATCAGCTGAATCCCTGATCATCAGATTGTCATTATTCCTGCACATTCTGGCCATACAGGAAGACCTCCTCCCCGAGGTGCCAGATCAGCCCCAGAAGGCCCGTCTCAGCCAAAAGGCCCTCTGGAGCGAGTGTATCAGGAAATTGCTATCCTGAAGAAGCTGGACCATCCTAATGTGGTCAAGCTGGTGGAGGTATGTGTCGTTGTATATATCTATATATATACAATAGTCCAGAAAGGGCATTCATTCATTCAGGGATGTTAACCCTGCTTTTGTGTTTTGTGAGTGTAGGTGCTAGACGACCCCAGTGAAGACCACCTCTACATGGGTAAGACTGTGTTTTCTGGTATTTTTCAGTGTCAACATTTCAGTATCTTTAGCACATTATTATTATTCCAACACTGATATTTATATCTTCACAGTATTTGAATTGGTCAAGCAAGGGTAAGTAGGACTTTAACATATCAATACTTCTGTCTACTGCTAATTCTTTTTTTTAAACATCCTATTCTAAATCCTATTCCTAATCTTCTAATTATTTTCTGTTTTTACAGTGCAGTGATGGAGGTTCCCACTGATAAGCCTCTCAATGAAGACCAGGCTCGTTTCTACTTTCAGGACCTGCTTAGAGGAATTGAGTACTGTGAGTTCAGCAGTGACTTTTACACACTGAAAATGGTGATACAGTGATACACTTGTAAAGTTTATTTTTATTGGACTCGTTATTCTATTTTATAGCATTTATAATGTACAAAATAGCATTTTTTTCTTAACAGTATCTTCCATTCTCAACAGTATATTTGTACTGGCCCAAAAAAGGAAAAAATTGACCAATCAGCTTGTGTGACGTAATTTTGTACAGGCTTTTTTGTTGGTCTCAAAATTTCAATTCACTCTCTTTTCGCTTAGTACATTATCAGAAGATCATTCACCGGGACATCAAGCCATCTAATCTGCTAGTGGGGGAGGGTGGACATATTAAGATCGCTGACTTTGGAGTCAGCAACCAGTTTGAGGGAGCAGATGCACTTCTGACCAGCACAGTGGGAACGCCAGCATTCCTTGCTCCAGAAACGCTCTCGGAGACCCGCAAGAATTTCTCTGGCAAGGTCAGGGAGAGGGCAAATTAATACACTACAAGAATTTTGTCTTGGCAAGTGAAAGCATCTTAAAACAAAAATATATAATACAAGTAATTAATTTTTAAACATTATGGGGTGATGTAAGAGTATTATAAAACAATATGTTGAGTAAAAGTAGAAAAAAGTAGAAATACAATACTGTGGAAAAGTCTAAGGCACCAGAGAAATGTATTTGTAAAAGTTGTTCAGATGGGCAGTAAGAGTTTAATTTTTTTATTTTATGATCATTAATTCATTCATTGAAACAGTCTATCATCATGTTTGGTTACCATTTGAAAGTGAAAGTGATTTGTCTGTCATTGTGAACAACAGTGCACCACAACAAAATTTGTGCTCTGCATTTAACCCATCACACGTGCACTCGTGGAGCAGCGGGCAGCACCCGGGGAGCAGTGAAGTGGGGACGGTACCTTGCTCAAGGGTTCCTCAGTGGTGCCCAGGCTGGGACTTGAACCTGCGACTTTCTGGTCCCAGGGGCAAAGTCCTAACCACTAGGCCACCACTGCCCCACCAGTTCCAGTTCTCCTTGTGGAAGACCAGAATTATTTGTAGTACCCATTAAATCCCTAATTTGGGCTCAATCAGTGGTTAAATCAAGTGCTGCTGCTGAGAGTTTCACACACTAATGCAGTGATTGGAGACACTGAGGGGGAATCGCCTGCACTATTCTAAGACCTACCAACACACATCACCTACTTTTTACACACAAAACACATTTAGATTTTTATCTGTACTGCTTTTTTTGTTGCATTTATTCAAATGCTAATTTTTGTTTTTACTTTCAGAAAGACTCTGAAAGATAAATAAGAAAAAACAATTTGCACAATTGCTTTACCTTATGTTTAATGTGAAAAAGCTTTTAATATTATTAAAACAGATCTCAAAATACCAATTTACTATGTTTAAGATGTTTTGCTTGCCATAATATCTTTTTTGCAGTGTATGTGACGTTACATTGTTTTGTCTTTTTTCACATTAGTAAACTAACAGTTTAAATTTATTTAAAAACAATTATGATGATGTTTATATAGATATCTGCTTGCTTTTAGGCTCTGGATGTTTGGGCCATGGGAGTCACATTATACTGCTTCGTCTTTGGCGTGGTAAGACTGGTTCCTCATTTATTTGGTTGTATCATTGAAGCTGTTTCTCTAATAATTTTTAAAAATTCTGTCAATTTCTGTATCTCCTGCAGTGTCCATTCATGGATGAGCGGATACTGAGTCTGCATCAAAAGATCAAGACTCAGCCAGTGGAACTGCCAGAGCAGTAAGTCTTGAAGTAATTATGATCAGTCTCTTTTTCTTTCTCTTTCTCGCTCCTGAATATCACTGATCCAGTGTTATCATTTATAGTGCACATGTGTCAGATGATTTGAAGGACCTTCTCTTTAAAATGCTGGATAAAAATCCTGAAGCCAGAATAACTGTGCCACAAATCAAGGTAAGTGTCAGTAACTCTTCTAATAAAATTTGTTAATCAGCATGACAGGGTGCCCTAATCTGAATATCTCAAACGGAAATGCCAAAGTTCTCCATCTTGCAATGCACATGCTTGTCACATGCTCTTTTACTGTTTTTGTTGCAATGCCTTATTTGACTTTTTTCATAGCGATGTATTTTCAGCGAACAGTATTGCAGCATGTGTGTCTGGTGGGTTTGTAGGTACACCCATGGGTGACACGGCATGGTGCTGAACCACTTCCTCCTGAGGATGACAACTGCTGCAGTCTGATTGAGGTCACAGAGGAGGAGGTGGAGAACTCTGTGAAGCACATCCCCAGTCTGGCCACAGTGGTGAGAACCTGGAATATAACATTACTTAACATTATGTAAAAGACAAATACATGTCAATAGAGCTCTAGATCTTGTCTTTATATATATATATATATAGTGATTTACGATTAATTATTAATCGTTATAATAGTTATAATTCATAGTGTCATCTGTCATATTAATTTTAGTAATCATTTTTATTGATGTTGGCACTGGCCCCTAAAAATGCAATTGTGTTTTTAAATGACACAATCCTTCATTCATTTACTGGGTAAAACTCATTACCTTTGTATTTGGTATATTCTCTACCATTCTCTAAATAATTAAAAAATTGTTTTTTTCTTATAAAAAAATCAGAATAAAATAATAAAATAATAAAATGTAGAATGGCTCAAATTTCAAATTTTTCTATGGTACTCAATTTACTATTTGAATCATGAACTATGTGATATTCTGATCTGAATTTTTTTTGGTTTAAATATAACTATATACACTAGATCGGTCTAAATCTGCCACTTATTATTTTAATAAATAAAGTTTCATTTTTATACATTTACATTACTGTGTTTAGTAAAAGCTCTGGTCTATTCATTTTTATTATTCTAACCATTATTGCTGCTTTATAAGAAATGTCACTTGGCAGAAAAAATAATGCTGGAAATTCTATTGAGAGTGTAGAGATGTTTCTGAAGTTTTCCTCTATCCAATTTGAGTTTAGCATGACTAAATTTACCTTACGAACAGTAGGAGTTAGCGATATGTTTGCTAAAGTAGTAGCTGGAGCTTGATTTAAAGAATACCTGGTTAAGCTTTTCTGCTATAAAGACATTACTAACATGCTCTATTAAACATGTACAGTTTTATCTGGCTATGTTACTGTAGCACTGCCTGGACTTGTATGACAATGCAAACTCATAGTGTTAGCTAGTGTAACAATGCTCTAGTTTGCTTCTTGTTCCCCAGGTTCTTATTCGCAGTATTTTCTTTTGCTTAAAATTAACTGAGACAAACAGAATAATAGACTAGCTGATCAGTTTAGTTGATTTGATTTGAATAACCATAAATCTTTACAAATATAGCCGGTAAGAAACTTGCTAAGTTGTCAGCATTGAGTGAGATTTGTGTTTTCACATGTGTATTTTCACTTGTGATGGAACTGAGTTAATGATGAAATTGGAACCTGGCTTTCCATTTAAAAGAGCAGCTAAATTTACTATGAAAACTACCAAATAATTCACTTCTTGAACTTACTTATTTTTCATAATAATTTAGGTAAGTAAAAACCAGTCAGCATGTTTGTCTCATTATGTGATGTGACTTATCCATATAATTCTGATCATCCAGGAGTTTGGTGTGGATAATGAATATTATATTTCATATATGTAAAAAAAATTACACACTTTACCATCTTTGCCAGAACTTAAAGCATTTAAACCAAAATATATTTATATAATAACTTCTACAGATCTTGGTGCGGACCATGCTACGGAAGCGTTCATTTGGGAATCCTTTTGACTGGGGTCGGAGGGAGGACAGAAGCCCAACAGCACAGGGACACACACTGACGTAAGTTCCTCCTTGCTGTACTGCTTCAGAGATGATAAGAACATATATAAAATAATATTGTTTCGCTGGACAGCCATACTGAGAGACACCTAAGCTGTTTAGCTAGGCAGAATGATCCTAAAGAAACTTCATAACTAAATCACGTAATTTGGAAATGTCTGATTGGTGGGACATAATGCTTTACTAACTCTATTAGAACAGCACGTCTTTAAATTGTTAGTACATTACATAAACATTCACAAATGTAAATTAAAAACTTAAATCTCAGTTAGGTCATTGAAACGCATTAGCTGCAATGGTCATATTTGCATTTTTTAAACATCTATCGACTATTTTAGTGCTGTTACAGTACAAGTACTTCCTGAAGTTTCCTTTACATCCTCTGTGTAGATCCATATTTAGTTTCCAGTATACTTAGTGGGTTACAGATTTTCATTGTGGTGTTTCCCTTTCTCCTGCCCTCTAGAAAAGGGAGAGCAGGAAATTTGAAATACTGCTACATTCATGGTTACCAAAGGTAAAAAATCTACTGGCTTGCTGCTCCCTCCAATTGGGATTTAATCGTGCCCATTTCAATTTTAATGCAAATGAAACAAATAAGAAATGTGGTGCAACAGCATGTCGTATTTATTTTTTAATGCAAAAGCTTTTTTTATGTTAGATGTGCTACAGCAGACGTAATGCCGAATGGTTTGTATAACTACCCACTGAGCTCGTATTACTTACAGTAAATTCTATAACCTCCATTTGGATTGTTTTCATATTTTGCATGTGATATTTTTGTGTGAATAATATTGGCACACATTTATCTCTTGAAAAGTAGGCAATTCAAGATGTTCTTACCCGGGCCTGCTACTGCATGTCTTTGTCAAAGAATTTTCAAGCTAGACCTGTCCTGTCTCACTTTAAGGTGAAGAGCATCCTGACTTGCCATCCAGTCTGCCTCTTGCCATTTTTACAGAACGTTTCAGTTCTCTCTGTATTAAATGCACTAATCTATTTTTGCATGCTGTACAAGTCTATCCTCCCTACAGATAGTCAAGTGTTCATGTCTCTGCTTCTGATCTGAGTGTATAATTAATATCATGCATGGCTGTCCTGATTTCTCGAAATAAATAAAATTATTGACTCAACCAAATCATGTGTTAAATATTACCTTCAGGAATTATTTATCATCATTGATATGTATTTTTTTTTTTGTCATTTTAAAGAAGTTTTTAAAGAATTTGTAGTTAATCTTTTACCACTAATGTATTTTGGGATCTTTGAAGGTGTGTGCACTGATTACAAAAAATGAATTACAAAGTTATTCTTTAAAAATTATTAGTAAGTTACAATACTGACAGCTGTAATGTAGCTGCTCTCTTGTTTTTCCATTGACTTAATGTGTAACAACTAATATCAAGCTTAAATTCTTCATAGCCTTTGATGGGTGCTGTTGCTTTGAATGTGTGGATATTCTAAAATACCACATTTGTCTGTTTCCTAGGAAACAGGAGAGCGGGGAAGGCATGAGGAGCGTGGACCTGCCCTTCGTGGGTGAGGACGAAGTGCTTTCCTGACACTTCCGGCCTCACTAGCAGAACTTGAAGGGCCTAGCATCAAACACTCTCCACCTGGGAAGTGAACTACTGGGCGACTGAATTGGTTCAGAATTCACAGTATGTGAGGGTGTAGCTGGGACATGGACTCCAGGATGGGCTCCTGGCCATCAGTCGTTGATGTGGGGCCAGTCTCCCACACCATGCATGCATCATTTGTACAGTCTTACAGTAGCATGCACTGTATGTTCATTGGTCAGGTCTGCTCTCAGGACCTTTTCTTCCTTACATTTGTGTGTGCTTGAATGTGTGGGTGGGTTTTTTTCCCGTCCTGTCTAGCTTGGAGGTTGTGCTTGCACTTCCAGTGTAGCGGGGGTGGCACTGCAGTAGAAATAATGATAAGTGAAAGCTAACTCCTGAAGCAAACTCCTCCACCATTAAATTTAGAATAACAGGATGTTTGAAAGCAATTGTTCAGTGCCACTGAAAAGACATAGACATAGACGCTTTACAAAAAAAGAAAGATTTTCATTCTCAGATCTACAAAAATACATTAAATTTCTTTTTAAGAAATCTCCACTGATCTAAATTTTTTTGAATTATCAACCAAGTGATGATGAACTTATGATAAAGCAAAAACAAGTATGTAAATATTGGTTCACATACCAATGATCATATCTGTAGTAAGAAGATTTTTACACTTTCACTATATTCAGGGTGATATCTAAGGGAAAAATGCAGATACAGTATGTATGTATGTATGCATGTGTGTGTGTTACAAGGTCACAGAGCTTTGGGTGTGTATTATAATATATACACACTAGCTAATGGCCTAGACTATAAAATTATGGATCTATTTAGCATTTTTTAACACAAAGTTTATGAGAGAATTCTACATGTGACATGCTCACATGTTTCAAATAGTGAATGAATCAGTTACCCAGGCTTTTAGGGTTTACCAGATTGGCTTTGTGATATCTTACTGACTTTTTTCTTCACTTTTTTATTGTGAAGGTCACTGCCCTTTACTGTAATTTCACAAACCCTTGTGTGTAGAATTTTGGAAATAATACTAGTTAAATTTGTCATGGTGAAAGTGTATTAGTTATTGACATTTCAATATCAGGCATATAGATTGCATTTTTTAGGAAATACAATAACTTTTACAATCTATGCATGACTTGTCACTTATTGAACTTTTTTGGACACAAATGTATGCCTTACATTTCACCAGTATATGTTTAGAATTTTGATACTGTAGAAATGAGATATGGTAAATTATTCTAGACCTACAGTAGAATGGAAGAGCTTCTTTAGTAAAGAGCTTTAAACTTATTTTGAATTTTATTAGCCCAAAGCTCTCTTCAGTTTTTTTCTACTGTGCACTTCACTCAGTGAGCTCTTGTGTATTGGCCCCTTTTGCTCTGTTTAGATGTAGTTCAATGTGTTTGTGAGTGGTGCTTTCTGCCACAGGACTTCCTTTGTGACATACAAAATGATATTAAGAAAAGTTCATGCTTCCACATGTTAAGGGGTGTTTCAACATGGGTGCGTTTCGAATGTACAGCCAAGGGATTGGGGTTTACAGACAAGCAAAATCACTTGTGCTCCTTTGGCTTTTTGCATTTTGCTTCTTGCATGTTGGCTCTGCTGTATTCTGAGGGTCTATTCTGAGCTGGATGTTTTTGAGTTTTTAAACTTGTACTATGCATAAGAAATCTCAATCTGTGGTGCGGTTTCAGACCTTGTCAGCCAGTCTCTTGTGTTTGTTGTGTCAAATGTTGGGTATTGAGGGAGGTCCTGTTGGAACATGTATTTTGAATTGATATATGCATGGACAACTAAGTTCAGAACAGCTTAGAGTTTAAAGAAAGGCTAAAGGGGAGTTCAAATTTCCAAAAATTAAGCATTGAAAAATGGTTAATTGACTGATATTTAAAAAAGTCTTTCAATTTATGCGCTATGAAATTGTCTAAAGCAGAAACTTACTGATTACAGTGGTGGTGGTAGGAACCAGAGGTCATGATTTATACACTGTAAATGTAGCCATTTTGTTTACTATCAAAAACTACACCTTCTGCTTTGTGGTGCATAATATGACTGCAACCGAAGAGAAGAAGCAGTGTCTGCAAACTGGACAGAGTAGCCAGAGATTTAATGATTTGACCAAAATGTGAAACAGAACTATTTTAATTTTGTAAATGTAACATAAAAATGTTTAATGTCTGAGGAACAGATGAAATCATGTCATAGCTTGGAAATTTGGTAAATAGCATGTTAATGCCATTATGAAAGAGAAAATTCTAAGCCGTTCACACAGGCACATATTGGCAGCTGAATTTTGTTTATGTGAGTAAATATAAGCAAGTATAAATATAACAAATTAAAAATATGTTTCTTAAAACATTGAAGTTTTTGATTTGCAGTGCCCACAATAGATAAAATTTCACAAAATTTGGTGCCTATTGAAACAATGTGGTAGCAACGTGTGTATTTTTAAATCACAAAATACAGGCACAGACTCAGACTTGATATGTATATTGAAATGAGTCGGTTACAGCGCCACCTGTCTGTCCAAAGAATGTAGTGGTGGTTGAAACTTTACAAAATACCGGCACAGGCAGTTGTCTGATGAATTTTGATATTATGAGTAATTTTGTGGAGCGTTATAAATGGAATTTTGTGATTAATTGTGTACAATGCCATTTTTTCACAAAGTATTGGCTATTGCAATATTTTGATATTTGCAAAGACGTTTTTCACTATGTGGCACTACTCCACTTCAAGGGAAGGTCACATGAAAGGTGACACAAACCTCTTATTCCATCTGAGATCATGTTTAATTTAGATTGGTAAAGTCAAAGTCTAAGATATTGTTAAACAAAAATCAGTGTGAAAAAACTGACAAAATTAATTCGAAAAAAAAATAAAAAACCATGCTACAGTAGGCAGAAACAAAACTGACTGTACATGTACAAAAAAATTATTGGACACATTTCCATTGGAAAATTTTATAATACTTTATCCCTTTTGTGTCCAGCAAAATCTTAACAATGAAGTAAGAGTAATAATAGACTTTGGCAAAGTGTGAATGCTAAAATAATAAATAAAAGCAATTAAATAAAAAGTTAACCAAAAGAATTCAGACAGAAATGGCAAAGCTCAGATGATTCTGAAAAATCTGAAAAACTTTATTTTATTGTTAAAAAATGAATTTTATCATTGCTCTTTGATTCGACAGACCCTCAGGCAGTATATTCATTTGCTTCTTATGTAATAACTTTCTGTGTGGTGGCTTTTGGAAGCTTTTAACTCTTCAGACATCTGGTTCCTATGATCACTGTTGTTAACAGCTCTGCCTTATTCTCTTTAGGACACTTTAAATGATGGTATCTACACCAGAGGGATGAACATTGAGAAAATCCACTTTAAACCAGGAATGTCTGGTGAATAAAAATATTTGGAACTGAATATAAAAGCCCTTACAAAACACTTTTCAGAAAATTATGGGTAAGTGTTCTACAAAGTTGGGAACATTTTTAATAAAAATGTTTTTACTGGATTATGAATTTTAGATTAATTTGAGCGTCTTTTACTATTTTTTATCTCCCCCACCTTCGAACTGACATTGGACAATGTAGACTGAGATCAACTGCAGGGTTTGAACTGAATTAATAATATAAAGAAGAAAACAAGATGCTGTATGATATTTGTATTTGTACATTATAAATATTTAAGCTTTTTCTCCTTCATGAAATGTGCCCAGTTTTTCCTGAAGGGCTAGGATATTTGCATCCATATCACAAAGGGTGTAGGTTTTAGCCTCTGTAGTGATATAGTGTACATAACTGCATGCCATCAGTATCATTACACTCAATTTCCGAGCATGATGGACACACAGTTACACCACTGTTGATCATTCTATACATATTGTATCTTGTTCATTATTTGAATAAATACAAGTTGCCTTTACTCGCCGTTTTATTTGTCTTTTAATGAATATCTTCTTTTCAGTGCAAATAAATCACCAGCTTAAATTAGCTTCCAGTTTTTTGTGACAAGCAACAGAAGATGATTTTTCAACACTTTTTCCCTGATCACAATTAATACTAATCACAGTATAAAATATGTTTGTGAATTTGCACATTTTACATTTTGTTTCTGATCTAAGGAGTAGAGAATTTCAACAAGGCACCACCAGAGGGCGCTAGAGGTATGGATTCTTAATGGTCATCAATTCACAAGAGTATCTGGCGGCAGTGGAAACATGTTAAAACTACACCTCTATTAGTGACTGAAGTAAAACTCTATTTTCTCAGTTTTTTGGTACTTTTGGTCTAAAGCTGGAACATAAAATATCTGAGTAACTGCAGAACAGTCCAGGTGAACAAAATGAAATGAACCCTCACCAAAACAGGTATGTAGAAGCTTTATAGACTAAATTTAACAACTGGAATGAATAAAAGCATATAGACATATATATGACAAAAATATTAATGTTGTATCCCATTTTCATCAGTGAATCTGAGTAAAAGCAAAACTTGACCATTAGATAATTTATTTTACAAAGTAAAGAGGTACATGCAAGGACATACGTTAATGTACAAAAATGTCTGATCAAATGTGCATTTTATTCAGACTTTGTGCAGGTATTTCTTATTTTTTTTAGCGTTATAGAACTAGTACTAATACAAATGGACTAACAGACTTTTTCGCCCTCAAAATATATAGTTGAGAATAATACTTTGAATAGTACACATCCAGAGAAATATGGAAACTTTTTGAAATAAGTTGTTAAGGGGCTAATGCCATTTGAAAAATTAAGATAAGCAAATGAAGAAGAAGAAGAAGAAGAAGATGAGAGGAGGAAGGAGAAGAAGAGAAGAAGAAGAACCTGTGGTAAACGGAAAAAACTAAGTGTTGTAACCTGGCAACACGATCTGAATTGTCTGCACTAGGTAAGTCCGCGCGTTCCCAAGGCAACCCATCCGAGTGGATTTCCTCTGTGACGCTCGCTGCTGATTGGATGCGGGTGGGTGCGCGAGATGTCAGCATGTGCGCGAGGAGAGAGCGTTAGTCAAGCGCAGCACAAACTTCATGCGGCGATCCGCACGCGCGGTTTCACAAACAGATCGACGGAAACACAAACGGTGAGTTTGCACTCCACACACACACGTCCCGGTTAGAATCGCTACAGAATAAAACCAAATACGGCGGAAAGTTGCGAAATGTGCGGACCGTTCGTTTCCGTTCGGTCAGAAAGTAGTCTGTGATATTTTATTGCTCGTACGTGTGGCCCATGTTGCGCTACCTGTTTATTTGGTATTTATTTTTGGAAATTATGAGCAGCGGTTAAAATCTCCTTTATGCATAACAAACTAGCAAACAACAACAACAACAAAATCAGCGGGATTTCGCTGTATTCTTTAAGTGCCATTTTAAATGTTCGGAGTCAGGAAATCGAGCTGTTTGTAGCTTGTTCCTGTTGAACACATAATTACAGCTATACTGCACAAGAGACTGAATGTGTACATTGTAAACATTCATATATGTATTTGTGTGTGCGTCAGTGTGTGTGTGTGTGTGTGTGTGTATGTATGTGTGTAAGTATGTATGTATGTATGTATGCGTGTATGTATGTGTTTGTATGTGTGTGTGTATGTGTGTGTGTGTGTGTGTGTGTGTGTGTGTGTGTGTGTATGTGTAGCTATGTATGTGTGTCTGTCTCCCTGTTCACTATGTATGTATGTTTTCTCTTTTAGCTGCTGCCAGTTCCGGATCCAATCACCTTGTCAAAATGCATATGAATAGTCTACTGAACCGATGGAGTAAGTAACAGTCTTCTCACTGCCTTCTGTGTGAGTAATAAGGAATTGCCGTATTGTCATGTATATGTGCACAGCACCTACAGTCTTATGCAAAGTTTGGGCACCCCTTGATAAATAACAGATTTTGGTGATTTTGTATTGAAAGATGTTAACACAGTTTTTTTAGGACATGGACAAAATGCACAATATTTTCAGCAAACATTGCTGCATTCTTTTTACAAGGTTTCAGACTTTAATCAGCTTGTTAGATCTAATGCATGGCAACAGCTGTCATTAGTAAATGTCATTAGTAAATGTTGCTACTGCCAAAGTATTACAAATACTGTGACTCCTCAAACCTTGTGCACACACTTGTGGACACTCAACTACCATGGGTTCCTCTAAGCAGCTGTGTAAGTCTCTAAAAAAGTTATTGATGCCCACAATGCAGGAGAAGCTACAAGTAGATTGTTGTCAGCTTGCAATTTCCACAGTGAGAAATGTAATTAAGAGATGGCAGTTCAGGGGAACTGTGGAGGTCAAGATGAGATCTGGAAAAATCAGAGAAAAATGCTCGTATGCTGGTCAGAAACACAAATCAAAATCACCATTTGACTGTAAAAACCTGCATGAAGATTTAGCAGACTCAGGAGTGGTGGTGCACTGTTCCACTGTCCTTCATGGAAGAGTCAGCAAAAGAAAACCTTTCCTGCATCCCCATCATAAAATCATAAAACATCAGAAGTGTGCAACAGAATATCTACAGAAGCCTGATGCATTTTGGAAACAAGTGATGTGGACTAATGAAGTTAAAATATAACACAATCAGCAAAGGCATGTTTGGAGAAAAAGAATCACCAAAATCTATTATTTATCAAGGGGTGCCCAAACCTTTGCATAAGACTGTATATTTTCACTGTTTTCTGAATAACAGGGATGCAATTCCAGTTATCTACATTAAACAGCTTTCTCTTGTCTGAAATGGAGAGATGTGTGTTATCTAATGGCTTAAGTTAAAATTAGCATTTCCAAGTCACTCTTGAGTATCATATAGTCGCATGGCAGTACAGGGTTTCACATAGTCTGCTCATCTGTGGTTAAATATCATAACATTATTTATATGGATTCCCCTGAGAGAAGCACTCTTGTTTGACGATGGGGCTTTCAAGGTTTTGGCTTTGTGATGTTTCTGAGTGTTTACATTTGATGTGCTTAATGTTTATTATCTGCAGTCATGTTTCTATTAATCTGACCAAGTTTTATGGCTTTGCTGTGCCAATCCAGCAAAATAAAAAAAAAAAATTCCAAATCCTTTCCCCAAGAAAACAACATTACTTTATAAGAAATGTATGTTTTCTCTGCTGCTTCGTGTGTGGCATTCTGCTTCCCAGAGTATATAGCTTATTTAGAACAGTGTATATAGGCCACAGGAAATGTGTTTTGGAAATGCCCATAATAATTCTGTTATTTATATCTTAAGATATAACAGACTTCCGCTGCTCCAACTAGCACTAGTCACTTTAGCATCACCATAGTGCTCTGTTAAAACTTAAGTACTATCATGAATTTATGGCCAAAACCAATTTCATTATTTTTTTAAAACCTGAAGCTGGGCTAAATGAACGAATTTCACTTACCCAGCTCATGAATATAACTTTACAAAACAAAAAAATTACAAAACAAATCTCAGAAAATTACAAAAACAAATTGACTGATTTTAACGTGTTGAACATGTCACCATTTTTTTTAAGTAAATATATTTCCTAAAGGTGCTATTGACATGAAATTCTCACCAGATGTTGGTAAAAACACATCTAATCCACACATGCAAAGACATCAAATTATAGATGTCCATACATTAAGTTATGTGTAATAAAATGGAATAACCTAAGGAAAAATTATTGAACATTTGAAGAAATAAAGGTGCAAAAAGAATGTCATGACACCTGCTGAAATCTATCAGTAATTAGAAAACAATCCTGTCACAATTTAATATCAGCTGGTTCAGTCCCAACTGATGGCTATAAAAAGTTGTCTCATTACCAACCGTCACACAAGAAACATCTCATGATTGGAATTTCTAAACTACTGAAGGTTGCAGTGAGTACGGTTGGGGCCATAATCTGGAAGTGTAACGAACATCATTTTACCATAAACTGTTCCCCACAAGATTTCAGACACAGGAGTGTAAAGTATTAATAGAAAAAACTGTGCAAGAGCCAAAGACACTAAACATAAGACCAGTAGGAGATTTTAACATATACAATATCTTCCTACAAACTGAGCTTGAGGTAGAACATTTTAATGAACATTTGAAAAAAAAGTAATATATTTTAAATGCGTAATTGTGACCGTCCAAATAATAATACAGTTGGTATGCGCCTCATATCTACTTTGGAAACAGTAACTGTTTTTTTTTCTTTCCTAAAGAATAATTTAATAATTACCTAAAAAACATTGCCACCGGCTGATTTCCTTACGCTACAGTTCACGAAATAGAATCTTGCTTCTGCTGGATAAACTGATAAAAACATGTTAAAGTAAATGTTTTTGCGAAAGCCTCTGTGGTGCTGCAGTACTTAGAGCTGGCCTGTCAGATGCAGCGATGTCTGAGTCTTTCAGTGCTTTCTGTGCATTGATAGAGTTGTTAGATAACGATGACTCATTCGTAGACCTGAGCAAAGTCTGCAGAGAATTTTTTTCCCCATTTGGTGGATTATTTTCCTTAAACTAAGCATCAATCTTCATCTTGAATGTCCTCTATTCAGAACCCACCAATAACAGAACCCTATACAAGAATATTCAGTGACATCCTGAAAGATTTACCAGTTTATTTAACATGGGAAGAATCCAAATAGCTTAAGCTGATGATAATAAGGAATGACCAAATTAATTGCTGATAGTTATGAAAGTTATTGCTGAACATGGTGTCAAAGTTGTGATGCTTAGGGGGAGCTTGTTAATTTGTTTATTGCAGTTCTGTTTACGGTCCACTCTGCAGATGAGTCTGAATTAAAGTGCAGAGGTCATCTCTGTAGCTCTGTGTAAAATGCAAGACAAAAGAGAACAAGAGCTTTGATTCATTAAGAGCTTAGAGCTGTGAGTGTGTGAGCAGTGGCATGGCACACCGGTGGCACGCAAGCCCTAATGAACTCTGCTCATGGCTAATCTCTGTTTGCAATAAATAATCAGGATAGTGCTCTCTCTTGTGGAAATATTAAACATGCTGTGTTTGTGTGTGTGTTCTGTTGTGAGAGACCAGTCATATAGAACAGGTTCAGTATGTGCTGCATGGGCTGTGACATCACTACACGTGCTGATGGGAATCTGAACCCTAACGTCCGTTATAACAGACTTCGATTCAGATTTCACAGATTTCCTCAGTCAGCTTTGGGTTTTCCACACTTTGAAAGATAATGCCAGTAGTTAAAGAAATGATTTGGTTAAAAATGTAATATTTACAATTTCCCCTCTTATCACAAAGGTAACTGATCAGCCAAGACATTGTGCCCAAAGCTTGTTTCCTTAGTAACCTAATTATTCCAGTTAATAAAAGTAGTAATAGTAGACCCAAAAAGCTTAAGGGTGATATTGACTTATTTTATTTGTGAGCTATACATATAAATACATAAATACATGAGCTTCATAACGCATGAAGGAATTAAACTCTAGGCACCAGATTTTTCACTGATTCATTCTTCTAAATTCAGCTTAAGCCTGCACAGTAATTGCTAAAATATAATCAGATTTAATCATAATTTATTTATTTAGGTGAGTTAGTATCAAATGTTGTTTGTTGTTTTTTGTTATATTGCATATTTCATATCATTTAATTATATATAAATATATATCTGCCGCAGTTTGTAACCTAAACTTAGCAAGTAAACACAAATTGTGCACTAAAATGCCTATTTTGTAGTTCGCCACCTAGAAAATGAAAATGGAGTGCAAACAGGATGTTGATACTTTTACATCTGAAAAAAGGCAATTGCATTGTGCTCACAAGTGGTTTTTGGCAGAAACATTAGTTAATTAAAATATGATTCATCATTTAGTTCTACTTTGGGGTGCCTTGCGTAAAGCTGCTCTGATTTTGTTTCATAACTCCAGGGTTTTCTCTTTCAGCTTAAAAGCCCATTTCCAGTAATCAGAGGCCCTACCGGGAGCCTGAGTGGGAGCAGAAGCTTTTTGATGTGTGTGGTAGCTTATGTCTGAGATGTCAAGTGTATGGAATGTAACAGAATGGTGTGGACTGAGTCTGACAGACACATTTTTTCTGCCTATACACCTGGGCGAGTGTGTATGTGCGAAAATGCATGACCTCTTTCCTGGGTACTGAAAGGCTGACCTCAGTGGCTTCAGCATGTCAAGTTTTTCCGCTGGCTGGGGGAGCTCAGTTACCCACCTCCTGCCGGGTGCCTCGCTGCTTGTTTTTGTCAGGAAACCGATCACATGTAATTATTTGCTTAAGACGTCATTGGGTTGTATGACAAATGCTGTTGGTGCTTTTGTCAGAAAAGAATCAGTTGGATGGAGCAGCAACAAGAACTGACAGCATTGTCTTGAGCCATTACACTCATTGGTTCATTTGTGTTGGAGCGAAAACATAAATTCTCATCACTGACAAACAAAACCTTGCGTCTTCAAAATGGCAGCTTATTAAAATTTTCAGCTGTAAAGAAATCTGCTGATGGACCAGTCATATAGACGTTTATATTTTATACAGACGTGATATTTGTCTTCCTGGTAGTCTTACTTCCATGAGCAAAGGGTCATAACCCCAGAGTACTTAAGCATCTACAGTAACAAGAGGAAACTTAATAGAGCTCTAAACAGTGACACACACGAGGTCTCTTTCATTACACGAAATAATTTATCACTAGCCACAGGGAAATGGACTAGTTTTAATCCTGTTGTTTTTTAGGAGCACACGTGCAGCCTGTTATGCCAAACAGTGGTTTAAACATGCATTAGTTAAGCTGACGACAATAATAATAATAATAATAATAATAACAACAATAATAGTAACAACAACAACAACAACAACAATAATAATAATTTGTATTATTACAATTATAACAATTATAGTATAATAATTGATAACAACATTAGTAATAGTAATAATAGTATAATTGTTATTATAATAATAATTAAAACAATAATAATAAAAAACTAATACATGCTTGGGCTGTAATGTGGAGGGTGTGTTCCTGCATAACCTCGATCAGTGCTTTGCTGAGCAGTAATTCTGCTCTGGTTTTTGGTTGTTATAGGGCCAGCTGGTTTGTTCTAGACCCGCTCCGCTCCCTCAGTTCTCTGAGAGTATAAACGAGTGTTATAAAACTAACTGTGGGAGGATTCTGTCAGTGTCACTGACCCTCTGCATGTTCTGCACAACCAACACAGCTTTAGCTACGAGTGACGTTCCCCTCTTTCCCTATCCACAGCTCTCAGTGACCTCAGATGTCTCTCTCTTTCTTTTATTCTCTCTCACGCATTAGCTACAAAGCACATACTGTAGCTTAAAGGCTGTGAAACACTATCCTGAGCAACCACATTCACTGTCTCCACCAGCGTGCAAGGCAGAAGACATGCTGGTTTCAGGTGTCAGTATCAAAATTTTCTGAAAACAATGATAATGACTCCACCTTTGACCATGTGAGTGACATGGTGCATGCTGTAGTATGCGTGGGTGCATATGAATGTGTTTATGTGTTTGAGGGGTGAACATGTATAAATATAAACAAGGTTGACACTTCAGAAAATCAGCAGATCTTGGACTTTTTGTACATTGCTGGGAGATGAGTAACATGAACGCTATCTGCTTCTTATCTGTTTTTTTGTTTAGATAAAGTCAGATTTTAGAGTGCAGGTGGCTTTCTTTCAGTAGTCACGGTTCTGCGCTGCAGGTGTAGATGTGTAGATAAGAGTAAAATGATTGATAGTTGTTAGAATGGAATAAGTAGTAAATAAATAAGAAAAACAAATCCGACTTAATTTAATAAACAGCTATTCTGCAAAAAATCTATTTATCGCCCTTACCTGAAATGCTGTCAATCATATGAGATACACTACCAGTCAAATTCAGTTGAATGGGAAAGTGTGTCCAAACTTCTGACTGGTAGTGTATGCATAGGAAGTTCTCCCCACTTCCTTCTGCCAGACACTGCAGTTGTTTTTTTTTTTGCACTAACCATTTTGCACTTTAAAATGTCCTTCTGCA
>JBBIGC010000024.1:12256979-12284745 GCA_037576955.1 Lepidarchus adonis
GTGAAGTTGCTTTGTGACAATGTCAGTTGTAAAAAGCGCTTTATAAATAAAATTGACTTGACTTGACTTGACTTGACTACTGAGCAGCCGTCCAGTGCTTTTTCTCCTTAGCCCAGCTAAGATGCTTCTGACGTTCCCATGTCTAGGATTCTCCTGTGCTTAATGACTTGTGATTCGCTGAATCCAGTCTCAGTCCACTCCTTGTGAAGCTCCCCCAAATTCTTGAATTAATTTTGCTTGGAAATCCTCTCAAGACTGTGGTTCTCCCTGTTGCTAGTTCACCTTTTTCTACCACACTTTCACCTTTCAATCAAATTTCTATAAATATGCTTGGATACAGCTCTGTGAACAACCAGCTTCTTTAGCAATAACCTTTTGTGGCTTACTCTTCTTGTGGAGGGTGTCGATGACTGTCTTCTGGACATTTAAAGGCTCAGGAAACCTTTACAAGTGTTTTGAGTTAATTAGCTGATTAGGATGTGACACCATGGCTTTCCAAGATTGAACTTTTTTACAATATTATAATTTTCTGAGACTTTTTTGTTTCATTATCTGTAAGATAATTCCAAGAAATAAAGGCTTAATATATTTCACTCAATGTGTAATGGATCTATATAATATATGAATTTCATTTTCTGAAAAGAATGTTAAGAAATATTGAACCTTTTCATGATATTAATTTTTTTATATGTACCTGTATAAGTGGAATTGAAAAAGGTTTTAACCTTCTGTAAGCCTTTTAACCTCATGTATCTGTTATTACTGTTGTCATTCAAACTATAGTAGTAAATAATGAAGAATAAGGGGCTAAAAGGCTGCCCATCAGCTTGTTCTAGGCCCATGCATAACACAGAGTGCTGAGCTCATGCTGTTATGATAACTCCCTCTGCAAATCCTTCTTACTGTAACAGCTCTTCCACGATTAGCACTCTGTCTCTGCGTGTGTGCATTAAGTTATCTAACCTACTGCCTAGGCAATTCTCTGGCCTTCACTGTGAGCAGCCTGTTCTTTTTCAGAACTATCTTGCATTAGCCTATTTTGTAGCTGTTGTGTTTTTTAGTTGTTGCAAGAATTTTTAATGAGTGTCAGTTCATTATAACATTTATTTGAATCAATAATTTTTATTCCAATCGTTGTGAAATAGTTTAATTATTATATTGGCTAGTTTTCAGCATGACTTAGAACACAGTATACAAATAAACAATTATTTGTGAATAAAGGAAGAATAGTTTGTGACCTTTAGTATGCAAATCTGCATTTCTAAACCAATTACAGTACAAAATAAATTCTCTTGCCTTTACACACACTATAGGGAGACATGATATAATTGTTTGGGCAGTGGTGGCGTAGTGGTGGGCAGTGGTGGCATAGTGGTTAGGACCTTGCCCTTGCAATTAGAAGGTCGCATGTTCCGCAAGTCCTGACCCAGGCACCACTGATGTACCCTTGAGCAAAGTACCGCAGCCACTACACTGCTCCTTGGACACTGTTGGTGGCTGTCCGCTGCTCCACGTGTGGATTAGAGTGCTGACCGGGCCCTTTTTTTCTGTCCAAACCCAACCTGAAGCCAACAGAGCAGTGACAGAGCTCGACCCAAACCCAAACTGCATTTACGTGTTTCTGTCCGAACCTGACCCGAACCCAACTGAAATTTTAATGTTCGACTGAAACACCTGCTGCTAATCGATTATAATGATCCTCTCTGTAAACAAACTAACAAGTAAACTTTCCTTCATATTCTGTTGTTTTAAATTCTCCCGATAACTATTTGTCTCCCATGATGCTTCTGCTTCTGCTACGGCTACTGAATGAAACGTTGTCATGGCTACACAAACAAATCCCAGTCTACAGGGAAAATGCAAATGATCCAGTGTGACGGAGCGTACGTCCTACTTTTACTTAACATTAAAAAGTATTGTATTTTTGTTATTAACTAAAAAAAATTATACAATTACATCATGTGAAACAGACCTTTTGGAGCTTCACTGTGTAGTAGCCTTTACTATTTTATTGATCAAAAGTTTTTGTGCTGAAGTGACTGAACACGACCCGAGCCCGAGTAACCACTGTGAAATTTTTGTCAGAATCCGTCCCGTTGGGTCCCGTCAGGTTTGGGTCGGGTAGCCATTCTCTAGTGTGGATGTGTAATGGGTTAAATGCAGCAGTCACATTTCGCTGTGCTGCACTGTGTGATGGTGGGTTCACATGACAAATAGTCACTTTCATTTAAAAATCGTCAAAGAGAAGATATGATAGCAAACCATCCTGCTTCTCTATCGTAGTTAAAGGTAATGATTTTCATGTTGAGACAATGTAAAAATAGTTGGAGGCACTAACTCAGCTAACGTTCTTTTTCAGCCGTTTACAGTTAGCTCTCGAAATGCTGTGCAGTATGTATACAATGAGACGCATAAAGAATTTGTGATAAACTTTGGTTCAAAGACATGGGAGTTTGGTAGACGAAGTAATTAAGCTAATTCTTATTAAGTAATGGGCTACTCTCATCCAATAATATTATTAAAGCAGCAATTTTGTTTATGCAAGGAAACAAATAGAATCCAGAAGTAAACATTTATCAGAAAGACACAATGTCTGCATACAATAAACCTAAGCAATATTACTGCATCTTTTCTATAAAGTGTGTCCACTTGTGACCATTAATTAACCAAGTTCCTGGACAAACTCCATCTAGCTTGGTCTAAACTGCAGGTACAGCAAGCTTAGAGATGTTTATGAACAGGTTCTACCTCTGAAGACGTGCCATTTCAACATCTATTGCATGAAAAAAGGTAAGAATCCTATTTAAGCTTCAATTTTAAAACATTGTCAGTGATTGGAGGGCTGATATAACAGCAGAAACACTCACATCAATATGCCGCTTAAATTATTTCTTTCCATTTGGTTGGTGCAGGCAAAAAGCACCTCCGCTTGCTGACTGCTTCCAGTAATTGAACTGCCAAAAGGCTTATATCCAATTTCTCTAATAAAGGTTTGCACTATGTAAGTATTAGAGCTGTCCTGATCCGATCTCAAAGTTTGATATTGGCGACAATCAGAGCATTTTTATATAATCAGGATTGGCTTGAGTCTAAGCCTGGTCTTTTGTTGTGCATCAGTAATCATGCAGAGCTTCTTTGAATATTACCATTTATATACGACGCCTAAGAAACAAATTTACTTAAATTCAACACATTCCTTTAAGTCATTAAATACAGATGGCAAACATGAACTGTAAGTGGTACAAAGTGCTAGAAAGAGTCCAGGACATTCATCTTTATCATTACATGCTACAAACAAGTCTAGTGCATTCAATACAGATGGCAAGTGCTACAGCATGAACAACATGAACTATTACTATATGCTACTGGTAATGACGTGTGTGTGTGTGTTATTTGTTTGATTTGATGGTTGTTCATGTGACAGCAGTGGAACAGGCCAGTAGTTAATTGGGACTGGTGAAGGTTGCTCTGCTGGTATAGAGTTATTACAGGCATTGCTGCCCGAGGGAACTGGCACCACTGTGAGTAAACGTGTTAAAGGGCAGTTAGGACAGCAGAGTGCAGGGCATAGAGGGCATGAGCTCATCTGTGACATGCTTTATAATGATGTAGTGATGTAATCTCTATAATCCATGATTTGATGAAATGTCTAAAACAGGCACACACAACACATAAAGTGTGTGTGCAATAAGCTGTGGTTGTTTGTAGAGCACCAAGTGAAAGGGAACCAGGGGAATAGATTAATGTCAGTACAGATGGTGTTGATACGTGTTGATTCTCGAAGCTTCTTGAAGTGAGAAATGCTTCTGTCAACTGAAAATATGACTTGTCTTACTTAACATGCATGTCTTTTGATTCAGTGATGCACAGTACACATTATATACAATAGTGTGGAATTGATGAGTAGGGCTCAAGTGATCTAGAGATTGGTCGGCTGATAATATATGCCATATTAAGGGCCAAATTTTAGTATTGTCAAGGAAACACCATTATGGTGTTATGATCAACTTCAAAAACAGAATAAACATTTACAGAGACCAACAAACTGTTCATAATTCTAGGAGGTACATCCCATACATGAGATAATGATGTTTAAAACTTTTGACTTACATTACCTCTTATGTCCAGGCAGTACTACTGAGGGTTGTGCCAGGTGATAGTTGTGAAAAGTGAAAGCGACTATTTGTTATTGTGAACTCAATCGCATAATATATTAATATAATAATATAATAATAAAATTTTCCTGTGCACATTTTCTCTCTCTCCCGATCACAGTTACCATGTTAACAGTAGATTTTCATTTAAAGGATCTTAAGGTTTAGGACAGGATATACAGTAATGTATAAAGTATAATTATACTTATGGCTCAATGCAGTGCTGTACATTTTTGGTCATTACTTTCTCCAATGACGTTTTGACCTGAATGGAAACAGCCAGAGTTGTAGTCTGGACATAATCCCTTCACTTTTCGGGGTGTAGTCAGTGTCGTACTTTTAATATACGGTGTGATTTTGGTTTCTTACTTGGTCCAGCCCCCCCACTATTTTTACTCCCTTTCTTTAGAAGTAAATAAATTGTTAGCTGCTAACTATGTGACTTGTTGGCTGTAGTTTAGCAGTAGCGTGCTGTTGACCGAGCATGTGCGGTGACACTTGTTACAAAAGATGACGTCAGATTGGTTGTACTGTACGTCAATCAACTGCCAAACACCACAGTGGGTATGGATGATTGGCTAACACGCTCGCGGTTCACTTACTTTTACGCTGCGTGGTAGTTTATTTTGATAGGCAGGGCTCTGCAATCGACTAGCAATGCCTTTGCGATCGACCGGTAACTCGTGATCGACGTATTGTGCACCGCTGCACATGAGAAATGTAAATTTATGAGTTGTTTAGACAGGCAGTGAAAGTGTTTTTATTTTTTTTATTTGATCACTAATATTAGAATTAGTACAAATACAATTAATACAGTGAACAGTACATGTTACTGTAGTTATTTTTCTTAAAAACAAGATTACTGGGACAGACCTGGGTTAACTAGCCACTTTATTAAGTACACCCATGTTGTTTCTGCACCAAGCTCCACTTAGCATGTAGGTACACATTACATTACATACTGTAGTTTCCTTGCATGATTAGTTAGCCCCCTTCACGCCTCTCATCCATGGTCAGGGCTCCCAAAGGGCCACCACTGAGCAGTAATATTTAGATGGAGGTTTATTCTCAGCAGTGACACTGACATGTTTGTGTGTGTGTATGTGTATCAGGTTTAGAAGACAGTGGGGCCAGCTCCTCCAGTCCACTTTATTTAGACCCAGCAGACACCTAAGTAGTGACCTCATCCTTTTCCCCCATAAGCTCATCACACACAGTACTGACAACAGCCTGGGGTAGGTGTTATGCCACACTGAGAGAAATTCCTTGGCGTCAGTGGTGCAGGATCATATTTAAACACTGCCTGCAAGGCATGCAGTGTATATTTTGTGGGCCTCATACACAACAAATCAACCCTGTGTGGTATTTTAATTGTGTCCTTGTCCTGCTGAACTGCTGATGTTCACAATCTTAATGTAAGTGTAGGACTTCTTCCTCTCAGGAGAACTTAAAATATTTTCTCTATGTAAAAGCCACAAAAGAGGTCCTGTTTATTCCAACTATTTATTCCAAAAATATTTCATTGAAATCCCTGCAGGATTGCAGATTAATCAATGCCATATTTACTGCGTAACACCCAAGTTAAACTGAGGGCCTTATATTAGCTTCTTCAGTGTCAAAGTGCAAATTTGTTCTATACTGCAATAAAAAAGTAATTACCAACAATATTTTAGTCATCAGTTTTGGTTGTAATTCATCCAACCGATGTATGTGCTCTCAAAAAGAGCTGAAAATTAATTCTGCTTATTTAGCATGAAATAACTTTCTGTAATCTACATATATAAAAAAGGATGTCTGTTTGTCTGTTCACTATGCGTTTCTATACGGCTGCATGGAGTGTGACCAAAGTTGGTACATCATTATCGAACCCTGCAAGTGCGCTCTATAATGAAGTGCTGTAAGTCGTCCCCCATCAGTTTCACGTTCCGGAAATAAAGTTTTCTATTTTGCCATTTTACACTAAGTTTTCCGTTTATTTGGATGAGCGTCACCGTATCTGCTTTGTTCCTTTACCTACAAATCCTGTTATGTTACCATGAATTCCAAGTTCCACATTTCCCCCTTCTCTGGGTTCTATCTTTTCCCATCAACGCCGGGTACCCTGCTAGTAATGTATAAATTAGTGTGTCATTTCAAATTAAAGTAAGTTAAGTAAATAGTATAGGAGGTTAAAGCATTCATTAGCCCCACAGTGGTCTTTTGTGACTGTAAAGATAATGAGATAAGTTTTTGTTTGGACTTTTATCACTTCATTTAATCTGAATCATTACCAAAGAAACAGCAAACCTGATCTCTGCTAATTAGAAAAGTTCTTTCAACACAGGACATGTGCTTGTGAGTTCAGGTGTGTCTGCTTGATAGTGTCTGGGTTGCAGTAAGTGGAGCTGCTGAGGTCTAAATGGATGGAGGAGAGGTGGCATTTAATGCCCACACAAAGTTGAGCTACACAGAGTTCACTCCACTTACAGACAAGCTATCTGCTGTTGCAGTCTCAGTTGTACATTTTGTCTGTCAATCAGTAGCACTTGACCTAATGTGATTTCCAGTATTCCGACATCACTTAAGGTGTGTGAGTAAGAAGCTATTTTGTATTCATGTTAAGTGTACCAGGGAAGAATGTTTCATAGCAGACCTGCAACATGAGAACCTGGCTTTTTGTGTATCACTGAAAAAGTGAGAGCGGGAGTTTGGGCTGTTGTAAAAAGTATCATTATAACTAAGAGTTTTTTTATATGCAGAACATTGTCTGGAGGTAAGATTGATTGAAATAAGGTTGCTTTGTAACAGAGTAATAAAACTGATGAATTAAAAAGATTTTTAAAAAATGTCAAACTTACAATTTCAAATTAAAAAAATATTAAAAATGCATTTTGAAGCCTTACATATGTACTTTTTTTTGGAAAATTACATTATTAATGATTAATATAATTCTCTGTTGAGTTCAGTAAGAAATGAGAAAGACAATAAATAATTAAAGAAGATTATTTTTATCACTTTGCACAATTTTACACAACATGTTTATTCTCTTTCAATGATGGACATTAAAGCGATTTGACTATTAATGGAGGGCATGTGGAGAATTTTCAGACTGCTGAACACAGCTTTTATAAGATTTGTAGGTTCACTGTCTTGCTAGCCAAGCTGCAATGTAACCTTAATTTTTTTATTTTAATTATTATTGAAATTTTTTTTATAGAATTATTTTGACTGAGCTGTCCCGTCAGATTCATGCTCAGTTGATGTTTGGTAAATAGGAGAGAAATCTATGTATAAATATGTATAAAAAAGAAATGTATAAATATCCACATCATACATTATTTTGTATGTTAGTTAGTAGTTAGGTAGGTAGATAGTTAGGTAGTTAGGTAGTTAGCATACATTATAGTATGTATGTTAATTTTATATTTTCAGATCTGCAGACTCAGGTCAGCTGGTGGTGAAAAGAACTGAAACTAAACACGGGGAAATGGCGTTCAGTCACTATGCTGCCAAATGCTGGAATCAAATGCCTATTAATATCAGATCTGCCCGACTGTAGCAAGTTTCAAACAGATGCTAAAAACTGAACTTTTCTCCACTGCATTTCCCCAACTTGAGTAGATTTTAATGTTGCTTTTAATATATGTTTGTTATTTCTGGTATTGTTTTTTTTATGCATATTTATTTATTTTATCTATTTTATTTTTCTGCTTATCTTTCTTGCCTTTCTTTGTATTCTCTTTGCTTGTTTTTATTCATCTTCTCTTTCCATTTATCCTTGTAAAGCACATTGACCATGTGTATGATAATGTGCATAAATAAACTTGCCCTGCCTTGCCTAGTAATGTTAGTGTGTCATTTTTGGGAAATTGTTACTGTGCATTGAGTGTTCTTGAATAAATGATGACAGCTGTAAATTTTTTAGATGATATTGAATGTAGGCTTTATATATATTACATCTTCTGCACACTGAGAAAGTAATGCAGGGAATTTACTTGATTTAAATGTTTACAAAAGTTACTATTTGTCATTGAAACATGTGAACATACCCCACAATTAAATGGGACCTCTGTATTTAACCCACCAAATGTGAAGCAGTGTAGTGGTACTGTACCTCAGTGGTGCCTGGGTCAGGACTTGGATCTATGATCTTCTGTTCAGAAGAGCAAGTTCCTGACCACTTGGTAGTAAAAATATTTCAGCAACAGTTTGCTGACTTACTGGTTATAATGAATCAAATGTGAAAGTAAACTTATTTCAGTGTAGCAGCAGATCTATAGAAATACAAACACACAGACCTGATTAGATTTGTTTTCACCATTGCTCCATTATTATGAGAAATGCTGTTGTTTTTGTCATTGCTCTGGTAACATGACGTTTGAATGGCAGGCTCAGTCTGAAATGTCGTCCCCTGTCCGGTGCAGATGAACTCTCCAGGATGTGTGAGGTGGACGTGTCCCCTGAGCCAGGCAGCCCCACACTGCTCAGCGAGTCTGCAGACACCTACTGCCAGGCAGACCGCTGGCAGCGGCTCCGCACCAGCGTCCGTAAGCTGGAGTTCTGGGAGGACTTCAGTGCTGAGCTTATAGGAAGTGGCTTCTTCTCCAAAGTCTACAAGGTACATTTATATATTAAACAAATGAAGCACTAGTCATATGTAGTGTGTGTAATGTAGAGTGAGTCCACCTACAAAGGAATTTTCATCATTTGTACTATTTTAATTTAAATTATAATAGTAAAGATATCATACACATGAGGGCATTTTGTGTTTAAAAACTAGTAAATTAGTAAATTAAAACTATTTTCAGAGTAGACCTTCTATAACTTGATGCTGCTTAAGGAGCTTGAGAGGAGACATTTGTGACGTTACAGGAACTGCAGATGCCTCTTCACATTGAACTCCTGATCTTATTTATTTGTAGTTTTCTTCTCTTTTTATCGCTCTCCTGTGTCGACCAGAGGAAAATGGGTTCCCCTTCTCAGTCTTGGTTCCTCTCAAGGTTTCTTCCTATAATTAGGGAGTTTTTCTTGCCACTGTCGCCTTTGGCTCATTGGGGCTCAGACCAGGATTCTATAAACTCTGTAAAGCTTTGTGACAGCGTCAATTATAAAAAGCGCTGTATAAATAAATTGACTTGACATTCCTTTGAAGAAGCTTCCACATATAATGGTTGATTGCTGGCTGATAAAAATGGTTTAAAATTTATTTATAGTTCATGCTTGAATAAAATTATATTCAATTGCACTGTTTATATTTGATTTAGAAACAAATTTCAGGAATTTGAGCATGAGAATCACAATGAGTTAAAGATTGTAAAAACAGTGCAAACTTTTGGCTGGTAAGGTGCAGAAAGTAACAAAAAAGAGCATAAAGATTTCAATACAGAACAATTAAAATGTCTAAAAATGTATTGCCAACATAACATCTGCTTTTTCTGAGGGGGTCTCATTTGCAATCTTTCATGGAAACCACCATTAGTGATCAAAATTCAAAATCTGCTATGTTTTTGCAGATAGATATTCTGCATTGTTTTGTAAATAAATTATATAAAGGCACTAGGCAGTTGTAAATATAATTAGAGCCTTTAGAATTGTGACATTTTAATGCCTATATTGAAAAGATTTACCTCAGAATCATAAATTAAATTAAATTAAACATAGATTTAAAAAATTGTTTTTGTATCTCCCACCTCTTTATAATGCAAACTACAGTATAAAAGTACTACATCTCCACTTTCACCCCTAATCTGACTTCTGAAATCTGTGGCAAGTAAGCAGCAGTGTCTGTTGAAATAGTTGAGTTTTTGTTCCACTGGTTCAGATGCTGTAGAACAAAGGTTAGTGTTGCTTCATATCTTCATGCTTTAGGAGTTATTGACTTTTACCCTCCAAAAGTGCTGGCTTTGAATTATGGTGTGAAAAGACTGAGAGCGTCATGACTTTGGTAATCCTGTAAACAGCACTTTAGAAGGACTTGACATGACATGCTACATGTCATGTCATGCAAACAGTTTTTCACTTAACAAAGGCCTGTATGAAATGATATACCCACAGGCCTGAAAACATTCTGCTGGCAATATTGGCAAATTACTCAAACACAAAATATATGCTTGGGTGGTCATTATCTTGAACAAGATTACCAAACACTGCTTAAATCGTTGTTGACTTCTGTTTGAAGAAAATGGCTGCAAAACAAGGATTGCTTAGATTTATTTAGAGTTCTAGAGTCAACGATTAATCATTATATATTTTCAGATCACATTATATATATATTATATGTCTTCATTTGCAAAAAATGGCCTGGATCTTAGTTTATGGAAAATTATTGCATTTGAATTACAGTCACAATGTTGGTCTGAAAAATCACAGTTAAATATTTTCCCTTAATATTTCTGCTCTGCTCTCACTGTGCAACACACATCGTAGCTCCTTCATTAACGTCACCAGTGATATAGAGTTCAGACTTGTCTTTACCGCCTTTTAAAGTGTATTGTATGAGTGTCTATGGCAAGGAGTCACATCAGGTCACAAGTTGGCCATGATGAGTTTCCTTCTTTTGTTTGGTGGAGGTGGAATGTAGAGAAGAATGGAAAATGGCAATGGGCAATGTTCAAAGTACTCCCTCACATTCCTGACCATGACGGTTCTCAAACCAGGGGCCAAGAAGTGACGACAATTGATGACATTTTTCTAGCGGAGAACGTGCACACTTAGGAAACATGAAGCCTTTAAGGTCAATTGGTTTAAGGTGGAGAGTTGTTACCTTTTCATTCTTCTTTCACTGGGACCTACATTCAATTACACTCTTCTATCATGTTCTCGTCAGTACAGTGTCCATGTAAGACAACATTCTAGAAGAACATGAATGCAGAGAAAAGTTTAGAACAATGTAAATGGGGGAGAAGATTCCATATCAACGTGAACTGGCAGATCATTCTAGAAGAGCGTTAATGGGGCTGAACACTTCAGAACAGTATGGATATAAGACAACATGCTAGAAGAACATAAATGGAGACATTTTAGAACAATGTTAATAGGCGAGAACATACTAGAACAGTGTAAAACATTCTAGAAGAACATGAATGGAGAAAACATCTGTATATATATAAAAGAGGATGTCTGTTTGTCTGTTCGCTATGCGTTTCCATACGGCTGCACGGTTTGTGACCAAAGTTGGTACATAGGTGCATCTCATGCTCCCGAAGCCGTAGTGCTACTCCTGGTTGCGTCCGATGCGTCCTTTGTGTTGTTTTCTCATTATTGAACACTGCAAGTGCTCACATACATATACACCCCCACAGGAAAAACTTCTAACGTCGTCTATAAAGAAGTGCTGTAAGCCGTCCCCCATCAGTTTCACCTTCCGGAAATAAAGTTTTCTATTGTGCCTTTTTACACTAAGTTTTCTGTTTATTTGGATGAGCGTCACCATACCTGCTTTGTTCCTTTACCTACAAATCCTGTTATGTTAACATGAATTCCCCCTTCTCTGGGTACTATCCTTTCCCAGACACTCCAGGTACCCTGCTAGTTTTAGATCAATTGAATGGAAGAGTTTGTTTCAATGCTGCTTAAATGAAGAAGACTTTCTAGAACTTCTTGAATGAGCATTGTAGAGCAAAATGAACGTTTTAGAGATATTTGTTAGGTCTGTGTGAGCTGTCTTTTTAAAATGATGCATTTCAGCTGATTTTTCTACTTACATGTTTTTACTTTTACTCACTTCTGTAAGAATTAAGCAGTCAGAATTAAATTACACAGAAGTACACATTGTTCCGCAGTTTCAAACTCCACCAGCCATACATTCCCTATGGAACTAAACTGGTAAAGTCAGTTGTTTTTATTTTTCAATCAGAATAGTGGTCATTAACATACAGAATCAGAATCAGAATCAGAAATAACTTTATTGTCCCGGAGGAAATTGCTTATGCAGCAACTATACATGGAGACATTACATACATGAACTAACACACTGAGTAAGATACTGATTTAGAAAGTGTAATTTGTAATGAATACAGTAAGGTAATATAAACAGAATAAATAATAAGGCATTAGCAGTGTATATATTGCACATTATGTCCAGGCTGGTAGTGAGAAAGTCAGTTATTGCACATTGAATTATTGTGTAGATGAGTGACACCAGTCTTAATAGCACAGCAACAAAAACAACTGTTTATTCTAAGCGATAAAGGAAGATGGGAAATGATCTAGAAAATGTGATTACATTAATAACATAGAACTAAGATTCAGGTGGACCATGTTAATGTAGCATATCTTTCCATTTAAGTTCTTCAGATATTGATGCTGCTGCTCATATTGAACAGGTGATGCACAGCACCACTAAGAAGGTGATGGTGGTAAAGATTTATAAAAATGACGTTGACCAGGACAGCATTGTGAGAGAGATCAGCCTCCTGCAGAAACTCTCCCATCCAAACATAGTGAGGTGAGACGCCTCCACACTGACACTTCATCATAGCACTCTCACCCCTGCTGCCATCTCACTCACAACACCTCCTCAGTACATGGGCAGAGACACACTCACACACACACACACACACACACACACATGCGCACACACACCCACATGCACACATACACACACACACGCACATGCACATGCACATGCACATGCACAAACACACACACATACATACACATATATGCACACACACAGTACATTTTTAAGACTGACTTTAAAATAATAAATAATAATAAATTGGTAAATATTATGCTTTTTACCACGAACACCAAACATTGTGTTGTTTAATGTGAATCATTTTTCACATGGTTGTGCTGAAGTTCATTGGTCCACAATAATCAGCCTCTAGTTATTTGTTAGCAACAATTAAAACAGTGTGGATGCCTTACATTAAACCTTATTTTACTATTTTATATTATTTACCTCATTCTGTTTGGAATGTGCTCTAGTCCTCGGCTAAAACTACTTTGAGTGTGTGAATGGCTAATACTTCCACCAATCAGAAGTACAACATTGTTTTTGAAAAAAAACATTTTAATTAATGAAATCATCTCTAATATGTACAATTCTTAACTTGTGTCAGTTTGCATGAATGAGCCATTAGAGTGAATAGTGCCATATAAAGCAGTGGCCATTGTGTATTACTGTAAATAATAACCCTTTGTGTTTTCATTGCTGAAGGTATCTTGGGATTTGTGTGAAGGAGGATAAGCTATATCCACTTCTTGAGGTGAGTTTCTTTTTTTATTTCTTTTTTAATTGGAGCCTTTTCTGTAATTACACACATGACTCTATTTTGAGGTTTACTTGTTCAAAGGCTTCCATAAATTATTTGATACTAGACACAAACCAATGGCATGAAAGTGGCTACCCAGTTATGACTATTTAGTTCCTTTTCTCCTAGGCAGTGAGGAAGCACTGGGAGAATTTTTGGTGATGTCCCAGCAGAAAAGCTGTGTACAAACACAACTTAGTTAGTTGTAAATAGATTTTTTGATGTTTTTTTATTGAGAGAATACACAGATCCAGTTAGAAAACAGAGAGCGGTGGTCTAAAACTTCTGCTCAGGTTAAAATATGAAATTATTTATTGCAAAAATATAAATGTCAAATAAAAAAACAAACTAAATAAAAAATAAAACAAAAAAAAAAATAAAAAATAAATATATATAGGAGAGTTATTTAGCTATTTAGAGTGATTTTTACCTTTTACAGCTTTAATATCTGCTTCAAAAAGCATTTCTGCAATTTAGGAAATAGTGTAGATGTCAAAAAGTGATATGTATATTATTTCCACAATGTAGTAAAACACTATACATAGGATATTTATAACAGTTGCATGGAAATGGAAAACATCTTTATTTTACTTTGAATATTTGTGAAATTTCTTTACAAGATGACATGTTTAATAAAGTACAGATGACCTTGAACTCCCTTTACATATTATAATACATACTATGCATAATTGGTATTTACGTATGTACATACAGTATATGTACCAAAATATAAATTTTGCTTCTTTTGATAGAACGTATGTATGATGTCCAGAGGAATAATACCTCATAGCAGTTTTCTAAGTGGTTCAAATGTTATTTCATGAATGCATGTGTTTAGATATTCATTTACTGCTTTTTAAATATGTTATTCAAGAATGTGTCATCAAGTGTCTATGACGTGCCTTCAAATACAGTTTTACCAAAAGATCTTGTATTCATTCTTCATTCAAAAATGAGTTTATTATGCTTACCTGACCGACAGGTGTTTTGCTTTGTTGCAGACACATCTCAGAAAGTCTTTCAGCAATGGGTTGTGTATCAAAGCATTTTTAGTTTTGCATAATCCTTTATAACAGCCTTTCTCAGAGCCTGTTTTCAGCTTTCTGGTTAAGCTGAGGTCAGCAGGAGTGTGTGCATGTGTTTCATAATGTCCTGCTCTTCTCCCACTCTCAGTATGTTAGCGGAGGCTGTCTGGAGGAGCTGCTGGCCAGGGATGACATCACACTGTGTTGGAGGGAGAAGGTAGAACTGGCCTGTGACATCAGCAGAGGGATGACTTACCTTCATTATAAGAATATTTACCACAGAGACCTCAACTCCAAGGTGAGAATACTCCAGCATTAACATTGGCTTAAATATGGATAAAGATGAATGAGAGAATTATATTATTGGTGTAAAGCACATATATGAAGAGAAAAGTGATTGACAGCAGGCCACTATCAGCAGCAGTGTAGCAGGACAGTACCTCAGTGGTTTCCACATCTCAACCACATCTCAATAGCAGGGTCTGCCAATTCTGCCCAAGTATTTAATTTTATTCATTTATTATTATTTTAAATTTTAAAGCTGTGTTAGACTAATGTAATGGCTGTTTCAGGGCTTTTACATTCACATTTATTCATTTATTCAACGCTTTTGTCCAACGCCACTTCCAGCTACAGGAACTACAAAAGTAATAAAGTGAACCCCACTTATTTCCTGGCTTTTACAGAAGTTGTGAGTTGTTGTTTTTTCATTTTGCTATACTGGTCGATTTTAATTACATAAGTACGCCTACATATTTCATTATATAGTCATGTAATCAATGACATTTACCACTGACTTTACATTGAGATTTGATTTACAACAGGTTTGTGTTTTTTCTGTTTGTTTCAATGTTAAGAAATTGCAGAATTATAAAGAATGTATTTTTTCCTAAAAAAAAAAAACAGTACATACAACTCTGTTAATTAAATATATATATATAAAATATATATCCTCTCCTCTAGAATCTACATTTTCATCAGAATTTCCCCACTTGTTTAAGCTTTTTGCTTAATGACGTTCCTGGATGCATAAATTAATTATGCTTTTATAGAATGTGGTGTATGTTGTTTTTTTCCTTTTCCCAGCTGTACCTTGTTTGTGCCAAATAGGTCTAAGCATTCCTGTTGGCATAGCTCAGATTCCACTGACTGGCAGTGAGGGCGTGTTTTGTTGCGTTAATCCTCTTTGCATGTACCTAAAAATTGTGCAGCGTTCCATGTCTTCGTGGGGGATACTTCCTCCTTTGCTGATGTTTTTTTATTTATTTTATTTTCCCATATATTCCCATAATTGTAAAAAAAATTATCTACATTTAACCCATCACACGTCAACAGAGGCACCCTGGGAGCAGTGAAAAGGGGACAGTGCCTTGCTTAAGGGTTCCTCAGTGGTGCCCGGGCTCAACCTGCGACTTCTTGATCCCAGGGGCAATGTCCTAATCATTACGCCACCACTGCCCTTTTTCACTAGACTCTTAATGTATTAAGATTAGATTTAGAAGTATACTGGCAACAGACCAAATGATTTACTTGCATCAGTTCTTCTCTAATACCTGTTTAAGTGTTCTCTTGACTAAGTTTTGATTTTGTGAGAGACTGTCAATGTGAGCTCACTCTTCCATTAACCCTTCATGTTCGAGCAGAACACAGCATTGAAACTCCCACATTTCAGGTTGACCACTGTAGACTGTTTGTGTGTCACTGCATCAAAAGGTTTGGCTGTAGACTGTAGACTGTAAATTACTTAGACTTTGACTGACCAGCAAAGTACCAGCCCTCGTTCTCAATAACAAAACTTCAAACATGCATCCAGTTAGAGGAAGCGCAAGCTAAAATGGACAGGAACTCTACCAAGAGCCTGCTGGAGTCCTTTCCAGATTTAGGTTATGCACCTGGTTAATGTTTTATCCAGTGCCTTAATCTCAGTGATGATCTGTTTCATTCTCAGTGTTGATACTAGAAGTTGCCTTGAGGCAGAGACGGTGCAATAGTATGGAGCAGAGAGCTGCAGTCACATTTCACATGCTGAACGCTTAACAGTGTCTAGACAGCTTTAACTGCCCCAGTTACCAGGCTGCAGTAGAGCAGACTGAGGCTTCTGTTTGTTTAGAGGAGAAACAAGGGGTCACCCTTTATAATGCTAATGAACCAATACAGTCAACATTCACACATTCAACACACACACACTCACCCTGTCTGTACACTGCTACACTGCAAACAATTTTAGTGTTGAGTTACTTAAGGGCAGCAATGTGTCTTATAGTTTACTCTTTGTTTGCATTAGTCATGATCTTAATCACATGTTTCCCACACCCATGCATTTCCAATGCACAGCACCTATGTGTACTAAAGCACCTATGTGTACTAAAGCACCTATGTGTACTAAAGCACCTATGTGTACTAAAGTACCTTTGTGTACTAAAATACCTATGTGTACTAAAGTACCTATGTGTACTAAAGTACCTATGTGTACTAAATCACCTATGTGTACTAAAGCACCCATGTGTACTAAAGTACCTAAAAATACTCGCAGTGGAACATGTGATTTTCTGAAAAATATTTTTTAGTCAGGGATTTTTCCCCCTAAAATTTGTCTACAATTTTCTAAATTATTGTTGAGGACAATTCAGCAAACGCTAGATATTGGCGGGGGCACGCGATTCCCACTACTGAGACTATTTAAAATAGCTCTACAGCGATGTGTGTGTGTGTGTGTGTGTTTGTGTGTACTCAAGCTGAACGCCTCGCTGGTTGTGAGAGACGCACAGAGACGCAGCCGTCACAAAATAATCCACTCTGATCCATCAATTTTCTAAAAGCCAAACTCAGACTCGTTTTTGCTTCCAACTGTTGCAGTTTCAAAGTTTAGAGCAAAACAAGCATCTTCTTCTGGTCTCCAAGTCAATCAATCAATCAATGAAGTCGAGCAGCGCCACCCAGAGGAGAGTCAACATGGCGGCAAATTTAAATATCGATATTGCCGTCGGCGTATCGATTATCGTATCGCGTGAGCAAGGACAACAATATATTGCAACTGTAAACTTATGATTGATTAGCATGATGTTGCAAATTGCCTGAATGTCCAGGTATTTCCTGCTGGAATCAAATGGTTTCATGTTGTTTGATGTGTTTTTTTTTTTTACCTTTAATAATTATCACTAAGAATTCAGTGCTGGTAATAATCCAACGATTGTTGTAATATTCCACTGTGGGATCTCGTACTTCACTGACACACAGAACTATCATGGTTGAAATAGCGGAACATATAAAATCCTGTAAAATGACATTTAATAAAGCAACTTAAAAAAATTTGCAAACCATAAGGATTGCTAAGAAGCTCCATATTCAGACAGACTGTCCAAAACTGCACAAAGGTCTGGTCACTTTCCTAATATGTCTAGTAAGTAATGGCTATAATCATTCATTTTAAGTTCTTTGACTAAAGCGTTGACTTGAATGAACAATTTTTACAACAATCTCCTATATTTAAGGTAGACTGTAGATTAGCACAGGGTTTCTGCTGTGTGTTTACTACAGCTGGATTTACGGTAGTGCACACACACATGCATCCCATTTCTCTCTTTTGTACAACTAATGCTGGCAAATACACATCAAAGTGGCTTTCACTCATATATTCACTGACTTTTCATTTCTCCTCTTCCACACACACACTTCCACACTCAAACACACGTAAGCCCACTCAGCTGAACCTGCTCTTCAGTGCACTTATGCACACCCACACACTTCAGGCCCTGTTATCTCTATGCTTTCCTAGTAGAGTGACTTCATCAGTTGTGCTGTAGATGAAAGCGCGCTGTACTCTTCTCTAGTTCACTCTGTTGTTGTCTCCTCACAGGACTGGGCTCAGGTTTCCCACTGCTGACGGCAGACACATACAGTGATGTCAGTGGCTACTGTATATTTAAAATGCAGTGGATGGGTTTAATTTCTGCCCCTGAAGTGTGTAGACACACACACACCTCACCGAGAGCACTCTAATGTTCCAGAGTTATCTCTCTGAAGAACCATTACTCTGTGGTCAGAATGTAAGTGGGTGGAGCATAGTGGTGTCTGATTCTTCAGTCTTCCCTTTAATTACAGCAAAGCATAGAAATCATGAAGAGGGGGAGTGTACTAGTTTAATGAAAGGCTACTTGCGGTAGTACTTTGTGCCTCTCTCTTATGCGTTCGTTTATTTCTGCAAACGGTCCCACAGAGATGTGGCAAGAGATTTCAAGTTGCTGAAATATGCAGTAAGAAATGTACTACAAACATTGTGTGAAATGTATATTTTCCAATTATCTGGGCCAATCAACATGAATAGATGATGAGCACAAATATAACTAGTGTAGATTTGTAAAATGTTTTAAATTCCCAGATTTCCACTTATTCTAGTAGTCTATCAGCTATGACATCAGAATCAGAATCAGAATCAGAATCAGAATCGTGTTTATTGGCCAAGGAATTTGATTCCGGTCGATGACGTCTCTCAAGCACAGCAGTAAAAAAAGAAAACAACAACAATGTAAATAAACAATAAAAAGAATACTGAACAAATATAATATACAATAGTATACAATCTACAATATGAGCACGTTATATGAATTTATATTTATAAATATAAGTGTTAACAATATATATATATATTGTATATATGTGTATATAAGTATTTTAGTACATCTAAAATAATATGTATATACTATTTATAATTATAAATATATGTGTGAATATTCATATGTGTATATATAATAAAATAAATACAGATATAAACTAAACTCTAATATACAGAGACATGTATGGTGTCCACAGTTTGCTTCTTTAGGTAACCACTGTTCAGCCAAATGCTAAAGACAACAGTCTCTGTTTTCAAACCACCTCCAAAAACAGTTTTTTGACAATGTACTGGAGATGTTAAAATACCTTTATTTTCTATAATCCTGCAATTAGAGATGTTCCTTGCAGACAAAAATGCGTAATGAGATTGTGTTACTGTTGGTGAAAAAACGATCTCAGGTCAGAACTGAATAGTTGTTAGGCTTGATTATAACCTGGACATTATAACCACTTTTTTCACTTTATCTTTTGCACTAATGTTTAAAAATTTGATCCTGTTATGCTGCTATTTCACATTTTAGAAACTTATTTTATCTTCTATTTATTTTTTTATATTATTGCTGGTTTACTGCTTGCACCGTTGGAGCCGCTGTAAACGTAATTTCATTTTGTTGAACACTGTTGGTGAACCATGGTGAAAGAAACCTTCAATGTGGGTTTCACAAATTTATGTCTAAATCATCACTGCCCCCTTGTGGTGATCGGGTAGTAGCACAACCAAATGAATTAAAAAGACATGGTATTTTTATTAGGGGGTTGAGTGATTTATTGCACATTGCTGATGTTTGCATTTACACTGATTTATGAGGTGTGTGTTTCATTTTATGAAATTATTTTTGCGTTTGCAGAACTGTCTAATCCGAGTGACCACGCGGGGCAGGGAGGCATTAGTATCAGACTTTGGACTGGCCAGAGAGGTGGGTGAATTACCTGCAAACAATCCAGAGAGGAAGATGTCTCTGGTGGGCTCTGCATTCTGGATGGCCCCAGAAATGCTGAGAGGAGAACCATATGACCGCAAGGTACTTTGCGTTCATTTATTTTATGCTTCTCAAAGACAAATTAGGTCTGAAAAAGTAATGTGTAGTATTTCCACATCAATAAAATATACAGTCATACACAAGTTTGGGTATAACAGTGAATGTTTATTGCTGACATTTACATATTGGAAGAAAGCTTTGAATCATAAAAAATGGCTTGTGCAATCTTTATTTTATATTAACATTTTTATTTATTTAAATACATAAACTGTGCAATGAAAGACAAAAGTGTGCAGGTCTTTGCAGTAGTGTAGTGTATATAAAGTAATACATTCTGTTTATGTGTAAATGTACATTTGCTTTTTGTTTAATTAATATTCCACAAAACATGCATAATTTGATGAAACATCAATCAGTCAATAAATGAACACATTAATCAGTGTATCCAATATTATGTATTAAGGTTTGATTAAATGATTATTCTAAATGGTTTCCAAAGTCACCACATTTGTTGATAGATGCTCTGCTGTCTTAGCATGACCCAAATCTCTTCTGGGATTATTATCAGACTTATTTGTAGTTCTGATTGTGAATGTCATGGTCTGATCTCAGAGGGGTTGTCTGCCTGTTTCTCTAATTCAAGGTCGATGTCTTCTCTTTTGGAATCATGCTGTGTGAGATACTGGCAAGAATTCCTGCTGACCCAGAGGTGCTGCCCAGAACACGGGTAAATACATCTAAAAACCTCAACAAATTCGTTTTTAACTCAATGTTAGCTGGGGCTGTGGGAAAAAGTAATGGTATGCAGTTACTTAATTAACTAATTACATAAATGTAGTTAATCAATAAACTATACAGTACCAGCTTGATTACTGCCAACCTTACTGAATTGTTCAAGCAATGTGTTTAAAAACCAGCAACACAATATGCTGTGATCAATAATAATAATATAAAAGTAATAAAATAAAAAGTAGAAAAGCTGAAATATATGTATCAGTCTGGAAAGAGTTTCAGTAAAAAAACACAGTAGTAAATCTTCCCAGAAGTGGCTGACCTACTAAAATTATTTTTTTTTCGACCATGTTGATGACTCATCAGGGAAGTTGCAAAAGAACCCCCTTAAATGAAGGTTCTTTTGCAGCTCCAGTGTGGTTGAATTAATACAGTTCTATAAGGAGAGAGTGCCTGTAAAAGACTGATCTCCAGTTATAGGGAAACATTTAATTGTACAGTAATTGTTGCTGCTCAAGGTGATGCAACCAGTTATTTTTTTTACATTGGTGAAACAGGTAGTGCAAAACTATTTCCTTCAGTATATGAACTGACTGTTGAAAAATGTTTGTTTCTTCATGTGCTCATGGTCTAAAACAATTTGCAAAAATGAAAGAAATTGTCAAATAAGTTTTTTACAGCATTGCTTTTGAAAATGTTGTTGTGCAAACTTATATCTGTGTAATTATGATATTTTTTTATGTTATTTAATGCAATATCTATCAATCAGTAATGATATATCCACAGCTTTAATGCATTGTATTTATCCCCATATGACATAATGGCATTATCACTGTAAGTGCTGAGACAGCTTCTCAGTGCAGTGAGCAGATAAGTAGCATCAGGTCGGTGAAGTCACTATATTTACATTTCTAAACATTTAAGGATGATATTGTTCATTACTTGCACGACTTCTTCAGATTAGACATGATGTATGTCCAATGCTGGGGGTATTATTATGGGTCTGCTTGTGTATGACAGTGTGTTAACACCAGTGAGTGTGAGTGTAAACAGGTGAGTAATGTGAGATTCCTGCTGCTCTGTGTACAGGACTATGGGCTGGATGTTGAAGCGTTCAGTGGGCTGGTCCAGGGATGTCCACAGCGAGTGCTTGAGTTGTCTGCCAGCTGCTGCCTGGTAAGTAGGATAAACAATAGGGAGGCGTTCATATTGGAAACTGTTTATAAAATTGGATTTTATGGAACTGTGTTGCATAGAATATTGTACAGTGGAGTTGGGCAACTCTAAGCCCTTTATCATTATAAAACTTTTAAGGTTTTGGCCACAGGACACTGCTGGATGGATATTTTAGTTGGTGGACTGTTCTCCACTGCAGCCTCACTGAGGTGTTTAAAAAGCACACACACATAGAGAGAGAGAGAGAGAGAGAGAGAGAGAGAGAGAGAGAGAGAGAGAGAGAACACAGCTGAACTACTGTAACATCTGTAAAGTACAAAGTTTACCTATACGGTAAGTGGAACTGATAAAACAGACGATAAATAGATTTGTGTTCTTAATGAGAGGCTAATCAGTGTGTAGGTAAATTGTGTTAAGTGTAGCATGTTTACCACCGAGGAAAATTCCTGATGTTTTCACATATATACACAATTTAACACAATTTTCTTCCACAATCTGAAATGTTACACAACTACAGTTTGCATGCTGTACTGACATCATTATCTTTATATTTACTGTCTGTTTTTCTGTTGAGCATTTGTAAGACTGCATTAAACCTATATGACATTGTTGAGCAATTTTGTTCATTTTTATGCAATTTATGCTTTTATAATTGTGGATGTAGGTTTACATCAGCTGCCTTATATCTTTATTAATTGCTATGAATTGTGTCTTTCTGTCAAATAAGACTGTATGAGCATTGAGTTTTCATTACACACAATTGATGTTGAAATATTTGTGAAAGATTTTCCACTTGTTTCAGTGAACTTCTAAAGGTTATCTTGCATCTTTGGCTTGTAGATTAAACTTTTGCACACTTTTGATTGTAAATTTTTGTACAATCAAATCCTTTACTTTCAGATGGATGCATTTCGGCGGCCATCATTCTCAGAGTTGCTGGATGATCTGGAGGACATTGCAGAGAACCTGGAGTCACCAGATTCTCTTCTGACCACAGGGTGAGGGTAGCGCTTTCAAGCCCTCAAACCCCTTGCACAGCCTAAAGGACTTAATGGAGCTGCCTGCCCATGTGTGCCTGCTGTGATGGACCGTAAAGGACATGTTATAATCAGAGGAACAGCTTGCTCAGATTCCTCACTATGGACATGACATGGCCAGTGAAAGTCTTACAGTTATGAATGATGTGCCTGCCAAGAGTGCGTGGCACCAGCCCTGGTACAAACTTTTCTTTCTTTTTTCTTTTTATAAAACCTTTCTCTGGGGGACCACCTTGTTTTGGTGATCAGGGGCTCAGTTTAAAGACCAAATTTAGAAAGGACCAACCCCTGCTTCCTCATGATCTAGGTTTACTCCTAGTGTAATTTAACAATGACTGGAATTAATTTCACCATTGCATGAAGCTGCACAGTGAGGTGAATATTGAGTATAAAGTTGTATAGAAGAGGTTACCTGTGTTGGAAAGATGTGTGTGTTTATTTTCTACTTTTCTACACTACAATTCCTGTAGAGAGCTTGATCTTCTTCACCTTCAGCCTGTTTGTTATGAACGAGCCCTATTTCCCAGTCAGCAGCTGGAACAGTTTCATTTCCTATGAAGACAGCTGTGCTACATGCATCATGAGGGTTGCACACAAGCGGTGCTACATGTTTAAATGTAACTGTAACTGAATCCATCTTCGTTATGTCTCTTGAAAGTATGGAATCAGATCCAGTGGAAGCAGTCTGCTTTCAGAATGAGCATGCGCTCAGGATTATTAATATTCTTTTACATTTGTTAGACCTTGTACTTTGTCCTTGTACATAGATGTATATTATCCTGTTTCACAATATCTGTGTAAGCATTTCTATACTAGAATATATTTTGTTTACATCAAATCAAGCTGATTATATTACAATATTTTGCAAAACATCTAGTTAACTATCTATTGACATAGTTTGTAGATTGTGAAATAAAGTTCTTTACTGAAGTTATTATGAGCAATAATTTACCATAACACACACAGACGCATTGGTTTTTAATTGCTTAAGCTATAAAGTGTAAAGAGAAATTCTGTAAGCAGTATGTGTATATTTGAGACACTTTATTCAGTAATTTAAAATATACTATATAGATCAAAAGGCTGTGCAATGATAAGCTATAGTGCATATAGTAGTTAATTGATGTTTTCTGTCTCAAAATTTTTCACCATGAATGCTCATTTTATTACAGTATTCAAATTACAGCTCATAAATATTCACATGAAACATTTATTTTTCAGATTTAAATTCACCTGAAACACCAAGTCTCTGCTTCTCTGCATTCAGTAATTGAAAACTCATTTACACATGCATGTTTATTTAGAAGTACATTAATTAAATAATAAGGATAATCTTCAAAATAATTATAATCAGTCCATCTATAGGACTATATGTCTATACTGTGCGTTGACATGTAAAACAACCAATCACAAAGCATTTACAAGAAACAACTGACATTAAATAAAGTGAAGGATTAGACCAACTGGCATAAACATGCAAAAATAACTTACTGTCACCAACAGCTTTAAACAAAATTGAGGTCTCCTCGTATAAACAACTCCTAATATATACCCAGTATATATTGCAGTGCCATTAGCTTAACTTTAATCTCACGAAAAGAAATAGATCTCAGTTAAAATACAGAAAAGAAAATGATCTATAATAAATCATTTTACTCATTTAGTTTGGATTATTATTGTTAGGTAACTCTTGTTTTCTTTTGTTGTCCTGTACATGGACAAAACCACACTCTAACATACCCCAAGTTTTTTTTTTGCCAAACTTTTGCCAGTTTGATCACAATAATGTTGAAAATGAAACATTAAATTACTGCTCACATCTCATATTGGCCTTTAGGGTTCTTTTCTGAAAGCAGCAATGTCTCTGCTCAGCTGAAAGGTTTAGGAGAAGGGCACTTGAGGAAATAGAGTTTGATTTGTAGTGAGTCACATTCAAGACTGAATGTGAGCAGAAACATAATCATTTCATATTTGTATGCTGTCTCAGCTGTGCTGCTCTAACACTGCAGTTCACATTACTGGCTGTGTTTAGTCTGTAATTGAGGTTTCTGTGAGGCCACACATACACTGCTCTGTCAATGGAATGCATCCGAAGATGAATTGAAGTGTCTGAACCCCATAGGATGAGAGTCATGGTCTTGGTGACATGGCCGTCAGTTAATTGATGACCGTGGAGCAGAAAAATCAATGTGGAGGCCACCAGAAATGTGAAACCCACATGGAAAACACAGCCAGAAAGGAGCTGAGTTATGATGAAAGGATTTATAATAGAAAAAAACAAGCATTTCATTTAATTTCATTTGGTGAATACCAAAATAACTGCTAAGTGCTTATAAATATGAGTAAAGGTTTTCTTCTTTCTAAAGTGCACAATCAAACCTGTGAACGTAAATACACAATATACACATACTCATTTCAGAGCACCAGAATTTATGGGACAAAGTAATGGTACATACATTTTTTAAAGCAGTACTTTGTTGGATATCCCTTGCATAACTGCTTGAAGTCTGTGATTCATAGACATCACCAGGTGCTGAGTATTTTCTCTGGTGATGCTCTGCCAAGCATCTAGTGCAGCCACCTTCAACTCCTGCTTGTCCCTTTCTGTTTCTTCTCCTCCTGATTTAAATCAGGTGACTGGCCATTCAAGAATTTTCCATTTTTTAGCTTTTGAGAAGCTCCCATGTTGCCTTAGCAGTATGTTTGGGATTTTTATATTGTTGTAGGATGAAGTGTTATTCAATGAGTTTGAAGGCAATTATGGGAACTAGAGCATATAAGATGTTTTGATACACCTCAGAATTTCTTGTGCAACTGCAATCAGAATTTACTTTTTTCCCCCTTTATTAACCCACCACCACCACCCCTCTTTGGAGGACGACCCCCCCCCTTTTTATTATTCTTTCCAATTAATTGAAATATAAAAAGATAAATATAAGATAAACACACTTGCTGATAAAATCAACACAGAGAGGGGGAGAGAAAAAGAAAAGAAGAAGAGAGGAGAGGGAAGGAATAGAAAAAAAGAAGAGAAGAAAAAGAGAATAGAAAGGAAAAGGCAACAAAACAAAAACAAAAACAAAATTTATAATATAAAAAAATATATAAAGAGAAGTAATCTGCCTCCACACCTGAGGGCAAATAAAACAGAACACTCAACAGCAGAGTAAAATTGCGGCAACAACTAACATCTGTATGAATCACAGTAAATATTAAGTGTTAAATGTTATTAAGCAGCGACGTTAATAAATAAATACTATAGAAAAACAGATCAAGACAGTGTGTATCTGTGAGCAGAAGTTACAACTTCAATGACTATGTGTGCCAGTACCTGGTGCAGCCATCCATGCCCAAACCATAACACCCTCACCACCATGTTTAACAGATGAGCTGGTACGTCTTGGATCTTGGGCAGTTTCTTTTAGTCTCCTCAACTTCCTCTTCACATCACCCTGAAATAGATTAATGTCTTGTCCATAACACTTCGTGTGGGTTCTATAAATTACTTTTTCGCATGAAGAATCTGGCCATCCTGTTTTTTGGTTTGTGTCATGCAGCGTAGCTTCTGTTTGTCTGTTCATGAAGCCTTCTGTAGAAGTAGTCTCTGACAAAGACACACCTGCCTCCTAAAGAATCTGTTGGACCGGATTTTTCTTTACCATAGTAAGGATTTTTCTGTCATCAGTAGCTGAAGATTTCCTTGGCCTACTAGTCATTTTGCTAATACCAAGCTCACCAGTGCACCCTTTTTATTTCTTAATGACAGTTCAGTAATCCTAAGGTCTAACCAATGTCACAAATGGTTTTATTCTTGTTTTTCAGCCTGATAATACTTCCTTGACTTTCATTTGCACAGCTTTTCTCATGAACAATGGCAAATACATACTCCAAATGGTAGAAGCAAGCCTAGGTATCTTATCTCTGCATTAATGAAGCAATGAAACACACCTGAGTAATTACACACACCATGGTGCCCTAATGTCAAATGAGGGGCATTAAAACGATATAAAAGTGTTGTACTTTTTACATGGTGTAACTAAAACGTATGCAAATAACTTTTGCATCAATGCACACCAAGTGTAGTAAAGTGCTAGGATCACTTACTTGTTTATCAATATTTATTGATAACAGAGATGTGGCCCTGTAAATGTCATTAAATTAGACAAATGAAAGAATAGTGACAGTTTTGGCTTTAGTCAGTGAGGCTGATTCTATCTCTCACTGTTAAAATAAACCTACCATTAAAATTATAGACTGTTCATTTCTTTGTCAGTGGGCAAATTTACAAAATCAACAAGGGGTCGAATAATTATTTTCTTCACTGTAGACAGTGCCATCCATAATGTTTGGAATCATTGGTTTGGTTTCACAGGTGTTTGTGATTACTCTAGTGTGTTTCTTTGCCTTATTACTGCAGAAATAAGAAAAAGGGGCAAAAAAGTATTTAGCCAGCAACCAATTGTGCAAGTTCTCCCACTGAGAGAGGCCTGTAATTTTTATCATAGCTTTACCTCAAATATGAGAGACAAAATGAAAAAAAAAATCCAGAAAATCACATTGTCTGATTTGTAAAGAATTTATTTGCAAATAATGGTAGAAAATAATTAGGTAAAGCTATGATGAAAATTACAGGCCTCTCATCTTTTAAGTGGGAGAACTTGCACAATTGGTCACTGACTAAATACTTTTTTCCCCCACTGTATCTAGGCTTGATCTTACCATTTGGAGTCTGTAGTTCAATTCAATTCAGTTTTATTTATATAGCGCTTTTTACAACAGAAGTTGTCACAAAGCAGCTTTACAAGGTCCGGT
>JBBIGC010000024.1:12306255-12319479 GCA_037576955.1 Lepidarchus adonis
CACACACACACACACGCACACACGCACGCACGCACGCACGCATACACACGCACACGCACACGCACACACACACACACACACACACACACACACGCACGCACGCACGCACGCATACACACGCACACACACGCACACACACGCACGCATACACACGAACACACACGTACACGCACGCACACACACATGCACACACACACACACACACACGCACGCATACACATGCACACACACGCACGCACGCACACACACAAACACACACACACACAAATACGCACACACATGCAAGCACACACACACATACCTACCCATGCATGCATACAACATTCCAATTCTGGTACACATGCACTTAACACTCCGGTACCCAAGACAACATGCCATGACATCGACACAAACCAAAACACACAATGACAACACAAACACTGATGAAAACCTTTACATATTTCATTTTAACAGAGACAAACACACTACACACACACACACACATGTACACACCCACAGACTCACTCTGAGCTTTCATTCTTCTGCTGCCCACCATCCTAAGGTGTTTCCGGAAATTCCTGTACAAGAGTTTGTTTGAAGACAAGAGGCAGAGATGGAGAAAGGTGGGAGGATGGCATAAAAGAGGGATGATGTAAAAAAAAAAAAGCAGAGAGGAGAAAAAAATGTCAGGCTGAAGAAGTCACCCCTTCTAAACAAAGTGATGACTGGTACTGAGAGGACACTGACTGAGACGCTGGAGGTCATGTTCTGCTCTGCCTGTTAAAGGAGCCTGTTCAGCTGCAGATCAGGCATTTTCCTTCGTATGTGTCTTTCCCGGATAAACAAAGCACATTTACTTTCATTCAGGGCGTTCTTGCTCTTTTAGACACACAGCATATATACTGTATGTATAAATAACAGGTGTACCCCATTAGTGAAGTTCTAGTGTCTGATAAAACACTGCTGCCTTTCATTTTCTTACTTCAGTTTATCATGTGTAAGTATTTCTTTCAACAAGGCTGTGTTGCTTGTCCCACCCACTTATCAAAACCCACTGCCCCTCATAGTCTGTTTTTCTTTTTTCTCGTTTCTCTTTCTAATCAATCACACATATACATCAAACATGAACCTAGTACACATAACTGTGTTAGCTTTTCCATTTGATCTATCTAGCCAGGTTAGCATTCTGTAGGTTTCCTTGTCATCCAGCAGTAATGTCATTATGGAACATTACTGTCTTTTCAGACGTTGCCATATAGAAGCTGTATGATGCTTTTGTGAGTAATGGACTCAGCAGATCTACAACACTGCTTCCATACGCAAGGCACATTCCAGTCATTACTGGCTGACAGACTACATACTGCTCTTTAAAGAGCTCGGATCTTGTGTCATATCCCTTAAGGGACTACTACTATGTGTCTTCAGGCATCGCGTTTATTCTGGTCTACACACTGATTTTAACACAGGCCTTTCCTTTTCCCATTGTGAGCGATGTGCTGGGACATGTGCATGAGCTCTGACCCATAATCATTATTCCTCTACATCAACACCTGTCCTACTGCCCCCCATATGCCACATTATACACCCACAACCCGCACAACCACAGACAAGTAGGAGAAAGAGGGAGGGGGATGAGAAATTAAGACACAAACACATCCTCCCTGCTGTCCTCAGCTCTAACCCGGCAAATGAAGCCAATGTCCCACATCAGAAATCCAGACACATGCAGCACCAACATGTTCTTTAGTTAGAACTCAGCTACACAGCTCTTATCACGCTGGGATTTTGCCTCCTCCCTGTTTTATTCATTGGCTTCTTTCACTACTGCACTCATTGCAGCAGTGTGACAGTGTTAAAGGTAGCGTGTGGTTAGCATTTTGGGATTCTGCAGTTCATAAATCTGTGATGCAATAACTTTCCATCTGTAAGCAATAGTTCATTTGTTAGTTACGTGGGAATTGAGTTGACGTCACCTTCGTTCCTTATATATTTGTATTTGTTTTGTATATACTATATTTATATATTTTACTCTTACTTTTTTGCTTTTGTTTGTTTGTTTGTTTTTTTGTCCATATGCTGAGCTCACTGGTTCTACTCGTCCAGCACATTTCATTGTACAGATAACCCCACGTTAACATACATATGACAATAAACAAAACTTGAACTTGAACTTGAATTTGGGTGAAAAGCTTACCAGGTTCAAACTGGCCAGGTCAATTTGTGAAAATGTTCAAAACCTATGGAAATTGACCTGAACCCACCAAGTAATAGAAAATGTTAAATAAACCCAGAAATAGTCAAATTAATACAGTAACATCTTTCTCAACGTGAAACTTTTTGCCACTAACAAAAGTTAGCAAGAGCTAATCACATTAACGATAATGAGGCTTGAACACGCAATGTCTCTACCAATCACAACTGTGATGTATGTTTTGCAGGTGGGCCCTCAGGTAGAGAAAGCTATTTAACCCTCTCTGTACCAAGACGCTTTAGATACAGACTGAGATCATAAATTCACCAGGTACAAAATGCTTCACAGCCTGGCACCGGCCCGGTGGTTGGGGACCCCTGCCCTAGGGCACTTCCACTATGGATGTGGGAAGGGGAAGGTGCTCTTTGCTCACTCACCACACCCACACATTTTCCTGGTGACTGAACTGGTGACTCTCCAGTCGCAAAAACCCTCTTCTCTGACCATTAGACCATGGCTGCCCCCAATTAGAGTGTGAAATGTGAAATACTCTCAAGATGAATAGATTGAGTCAGTGTTGTTCACTGACAGGAATCCAATGTCTGAAGAGTTCAATGCTCCTAAAAGACACCTGAAAGTAAATCTATGTATATACTGTATAAAGAGGATGTCTGTTTGTCTATCGCTATGCGTTTCCATACGGCTGCACGGATTGTGACCAAATTTGGTACATAGGTGCATCTCATGCTCCCGAAGCCGTAGTGCTACTTCTGGTTGTGTCCGACGCGTCCTTTCCTTCATTTTTCCATTACCGAACCCTGCAAGTGCTCACTCCACATACACTCCACAGGAAAAACTGCCAACGTCGTCTATAAAGAAGTGCTGTAAGCTGTCCCCCATCAGTTTCACCTTCCGGAAATAAAGTTTTCTATTGTGCCTTTTTACACTAAGTTTCTCGTTTATTTGGATGAGCGTCACCGTACCTGCTTTGTTCCTTTACCTACAAATCCTGCTATGTTACCATGAATTCCAAGTTCCACATTTCCCCCTTCTCTGGGTACTATCCTTTCCCAGCAATGGGTAGCCTGCTAGTAATGTATAAATAGTTACTAATTCACTGCCTGATGCTTGAGACTTTGCTTTATGATACTTTTGCAATATGATTTGGGTCTAAAACAAATAATTAATGGAGGAGGGATGGATGCTGGGGAGTTCCCTAAATAATTTAGAACTATTTTACCAATAAACAAAAACTATTAATTAATTAAAACCAAAAAGACATGCAGGATCACTGGTCATTAAAGTGGCACTGGAGCCATTATACTTTCTTATCACCAGCTCCTAACTAGAAACTACATTCTAGTAGCATTTAGCATCAAACCACTTGGAAAGTTCCATGTTTATGATGGAATTGTGAAAACCCTGGAAAATTGTGGAAAATCTGCCTTACAAACCAAAAGCATGAGTTTGGTTAGTATGAATCTGGTTTCATTCCATCAGCTACAAACTATAGCTATAAACTACAATGTGAAAAGTCATAATGAGTCATTTTGGAGTAAAAGATGATGGAAACTGAAAGCACCATTACAGAGAAGTCCAGGTTACAACACTGCAGCTTTATAGCCGACACAATCTTGAATGGCTGGCTGCAAGGCAAGCTATGTTTATCACAGTGGTGTGGTGTCACAGTCACATAAATACAGTGTAGTGACTTGAGGATAATTGGCACCACAGTGACAGAGGAACGGGGTGAAAAAGAGAAGCTGGGTCACATGCGCTGAGTGGGCAGACAGCTGTGCTGTACTGCGCTCACGTCAAAGAGAGATAGGGAACGTAGAGAAACCCTCTCTTTTCTTCGTCCTTTTGCTGCTCTCGCCCACAGACATCACAGATGCACATCGCCTGCCTAATGAGGGGATGAAAGAAAGGACGAGGGAGAAAGGACGTCAGAAAGAAAGAAAGAGAGAGAGAAGGAAAGCACCCTTCGCCCCCACAGCCACTGGAGGATGAGTCAGTGGCTTTCTTGGCCATATCTGAGGGATATTCTCTCTCTCTCTCGCTCTCTTTCTCTCTCTCATGTCTGTTTTATGTCCACAATGCATTAGCACCCATGTTAGCTGCACCTCCTCTTCTTTCACTTTCCTGTTAAGAGCACATGTTACTGTTATGATAAATGACATCATACTTATTGTATATTCTCAGAACCCTACTCTTTATAACATGATTTTACCCAGGACTGCATTCAAACACTTTTTATATACCAGTATAACATTTATCTTAATTTATCAATTATGAATTCTTTCATGCAATTCCTTTAAATGTTTAAAAAAGTTCATGGGGTGTTTTTTTTTATTTTATTTACCTCACATGGTGTACACATAATTAAACAAGCAGAAGCAAGCAGGTGTGTGTCTGTATGTTGGGAATGAAAATCTCCACCCACACTGGCCCTTTGCAGATAAGACTAAGCACCCATGATCTGTCTCATGGACACTGTAACAAACAGCAGGTAAAATAAGTACTGAACATGTCACCAAATATATAATAGAAATATATATTTGTAAAGGTGCTATTGACATTAAATTCTTACCAGATGTTGGTAACAACCAACATGCAAAGAAATCTTTAGATGTCCATACATTAAGTCATGTGTAATAAAATGGAATTAAACAGGGAAAAAGTATTACATGAAGAAAGGAAGGTACAAAAAGGCATGGAAATTAATGATGCATATTAAACACATTTGTCTTCAACACTTTTTTCCTTTGACATTCCATTTTATTACACATAACTTAAGGACATCTATGGTTTCATTTCTTTGCATGTGTGGATTAGATGGGTTGTTACCAACATCTGGTGAGAATTTCTTGTCAATAACACCTTTAGGAAATAGATTTACTTAGAAAATTGGTCACTTATTCTGTGGTAACACCATAATAACCTTAAAGTTTTAATTGCAGGGGCCTTTGAGACTTTCTGCTGTTTTAGGGGTTTTCTAGGTTAAAGAGGTAATTGAGGCACATGATTACACACCTATTAATATAATTTTTTTTTTTAATGTATTTACATTTATTTGTATTTATTCTAATCTGATGTAGTGTTTTAAAGGCAAAGATTCACTGACACATCATTTTGGCACTGTATTATATTCTGTACCAAAACTGATGCTACGCTGCCCCTTTAGCCTCCTCTAATTCACTAATATCTTTTCATCTCCCATTTTCTCTCCCTTTTTTTCTGTGTGTGTGTGTGTGTGTGTAGTTTCCCAGTCCTTCTTTTGCTCATCCATCCTCCAAATGACAGATTGCCCTGTGTCATTCCCCTCTCCTCTGAGGGGGTTTCACTTCTGCCTAACTATGTAGATGCAAATCACCAGTGGCTTGGTGAACTGTCTCCAGAGCAATGAGAATTCATTCAGCCTTTTTCAATTACATTTCTCTCATCTTCAGGAACTGTCTCTCATGGGTTTTATTCACACAAAGCAAGTCTCTCTAAAGGACACAGAGCACATCCAATATAGCTAGCTACGCTTTACCACTCACCTACTAAATAACACATTTGCTATTTCTAATCTCATTCCCTCAGATCCATCCAGGAAGATGATCTCAGTGATTGGACAAGACTAATGGCAGTCACAGCTTTATCACTTAAAAGTGATAACGAGCGCTGAGTTTTACACAAACTGATTCCATATGAACAAAAGAGAGATGACAGACAAAATATCCTTTTATGATCATTCAGTTAAGGCTCAGGCATCCATGGTTGAGGGAAAAGCAATTTCAGGATGTGCTAAAATGATGGAAGATGCTCTGAGGCTTAACTTTTCTGAAAAATCTGACAAGGACAATATGCAGTTAAGAATCTATTTGATCAGACATAGCATTGAATATATCTAATGACATTTAAAAGCCCGCAGCAACAAAGAAAAACTTACTGAATGGTCAAAAATTCATATATAACCCCTTTAGCTGTGCTGTCATAGAGAGTTTAGCCAGAGCTCCTGCACTCAGACCACAATGTTAAGTACTTTAAAAAATCCATAACACTGAGCATCCCTAACAGTCTGTCTCTCTATCTCTATCTCTATCTCTATCTCTATCTCTATCTCTCTCTCTGAGCTACTCTGAGCTTCCAGCTCCGGATTCATGTCTCACTCTGCTGCCCGGATCATGAGGAGGGAGATCGTCTGTGATTATCCCCCACGCCCACTGAAGAGAGCACATGGACAGAAAACTAGCTGATGTCCCTTAAGGAACTGCAGATGCCTCTTAACATTGAACTCCTGATTTTATTTATTCATAGTTTGCTTCTCTTTTTATCGCTCTCCGGTGTCGACCAGAGGAGGATGGATTTCCCTTCTGAGCCTTGGTTCCTCTCAAGGTTTCTTCCTATAATTAGGGAGTTTTTCTTGCCACTGTCGCCTTTGGCTCATTGGGGCTCGGACCTGGATTCTATAAACTCTGTAAAGCTGCTTTGTGACAACGTCAGTTATAAAAAGCGCTTTATAAATAAATTTGATGTGACTTGACTTTATTCTTGCCACCCAACTTTAGCATGCACATGTAGAGCTGCAGAGGTAGGAAGCTTGGTTAGATGTTTGTTTTTTGTTTATTTGTTTGTTTTGTGGATAAGTCGGGAAAACGAGCGGAAATAATGTGAGTGAAAGGAATGACTCACTGAAGACTTCAGATACCAGTTGTAGGGTCAGGCAACACAGCCATGCTGCAACAGCTGCGTTTCAAAAGCTACACTGCAGACAAGAAGGATGGGCTCGTGGCCACTAAATGGGTACTTAAAGCTAAACCCAGAATAAAAACCTCTAAACTATTAAATTAGATTGAGATTTTCAGCTCTAACTAATCTACTAAACAGACCTCAAGACCTACCTAGATAGAAAAGTTATAAAATCAGTAAAGGCACAAAATAAGTGTTTATGCTTATGTGAGGTAAGCTGGTTCATCAGTACAAACAATGATTGAAACACTTTCCTGGGTGATGTAGCAGGAAAGGGAGAGTTTTAGCTGAAGGTGACCTTGTGGATGAAAATTCCCAACAATTCTTGTGAGGGGGTTTTGTGGGCGTTAACAACTTTATCCCTTGTTAAGTGGTCACTGTCTGCTCTACCAGGCCTCTCTGAACTATAAGTGCCTCAGACATGTACAGGTGACAAATAATGTTAAAACTTCTTCTGGGAGGCAGCCTCAACCAGGGGCAGCCGTGACCTAAAGGTTAGAGAAGCGGGTTTGTGACCACTGGGTTATGGGTTCAATCCCTTAAGCAAGACCCAACTGCTTACCCATCATTCTGGATAAGAGCATCTGCCATATGCTGTGAATGTCAAATCTTAGGACGTTGCCCCTGAAATCAGAAGGTTGCAGGTTTAAGTCCCAGCCCAGTCACCACTGAGGAACCCTTGTGCAAGGTACCGTCCCCACCTCACTGCTCCCCGTGTGCACGTGTTATGAGTTAAATGTAGAGAATAAATTTCCCACTTTTGGGACTATAAGGGATAATAAAATAAAATAAAAAATGGGGAAACCTGCTTGTGAAGCCAAAATTTATCTTTCACCACTGCACAGTCAAATAACATTTTTGCTACATAGAAAGGTTCTTTTTATATGAATGAAAGATATAAGGCATAAAAGCAGGACGTTCGCATAAAAGTAACTTAGTGCTCTGAATCACCCTAGAGTCTCCTTGGTAACTTCAAACAGTGAGCCAGGAGTAATGGAGGAGGAGGAGGGAGGGTTACAGGGTGCAGAACAGGCGGTTGGGTGGCTAAGGTGTAGCTGGCAAGGGAGATTATGAAAAAAAATTACTCACGATATCCTGCAGAATAACGAGGGAGGGCACAGGGCACACATGGAAAAGAAAGAGAGAGAGAGATTTTTATTACAACTGTGTGATAGATTGTGTTTCTCACGTGTGTGTGTGGGGGTGTTTGTGTGTGTGTGTGTGGTCTGCTCGCTGTGTACTTGTCAACTTCCTGAGTCACTGAGACACTGTGTGAGCGAGAATGTCGAAGAGCGGAGGGTGTGCAGCTACGGCACCTGTAGGGCCATCTGTCCCCGGGGTCACTGTACATTTCTACTTCAAGAGTGTATCTTTACTAAAGTGTGTGGATGTCAGGGAGTTACTCACGCTTGCATGGTTGTAGTAGCAGTCTGGAAGGTGAACATGTTCTCTTTGGGGTACCACTGGCTGTCATCTAATGAGGAAAGAGGTCATGTTAGTGTGTTTCAGGTAATGTGACACATTTTGTATGTAAATGTGTTATTGGTGTTTTACTGCACACAGAACACTCACAGGTCCACTGCACAGAAGGCGAGAGAGGATCACATAGACACAGAGGAAAAGAGAGAGAGAGACACAAAAAATACAGACCACGGCACAACCAACAAACCACCACCCAGTTCCCACCCACAGGGGTTAAATTAGGCTGGAGCTTCAGCAGCTTTGTTTTAAGTGAACAGCTCCTTCGATTAAAGTGTACACAAAGTGTATACAACCTCCCCCTTCTATACACTTCAAACACTGTTTCTTGGCTGACCTTCTATATGTGGGGTGAACAGAAAATAGATTTTTCACTTAGCTAACTAATTACAGACAGGGTGAGGATCGTTAAAACGGGACACCTGGCAAAATGAGACAGTTTAATGTACTTTAATGTGTACACTAATAATCCCAGGCAGGATATGTGTTTCTAAAATTCATCTAATAAGAAAAAAAAAATCACTAAAAATATGGGACAATGTTATAAGGAAAAATTTATCAGATTTTCCCAATGGTCTACTGTTAAATGCAGAACCTTGTTACTGTCAAAATGATACTCTGCTCCAAGTCATTTTAATAGACAAATGGTTTTCAGGATTAAATGCTTGCAGTTTTGATAAAAAAAATGTGTAACTAGATGAAATATAATTATAATACATTTTTCAATACAAAATTTAGTTTGAATATTTTCCCATAGCATCAAGAACTCTATAGCTACCCTCCAACTAAGCACTGACTATTGTCCTCAGAAGTCGGTGTTGGCTAGTTCGATATTTAGAACATTTCTTTGCTGAGAAATGCACTCTTGATGGCTGATGGGATGGCAACGACCCAATTGATGAGATACCAACAGAAAATGTTAGAGAAAAAATAGGAGGAACAGATTCCATAATCAAGCTAACCTGAAATATCATGGAGTTGCTTGTAGCGCAACAGAAAGTCATGTGACATCAATGTTGGCTAATGCTATTAAAAGTGACAGTCTAAAATTTAAAATATTTTAGTAGCTCATTAAAAAATGCCGGTTTCAGTAATTGCTATTGACCCATCTCTAATAATAATAAAATAAACACTGGGCCTCATTCACCAAATATGTATGCACACTCAAGAGCACTCTTTTGCACATTTCCCTGCTGACATGCTTGTGCAAAATTATCTTACGTAGACTTTTTAAGGGCTTTTCTCAAGAACAAATGTAAAAACAATCATATATACAAACACCAAAGATACTGGTGAATGAAGCCTCTTGTTAGTACCCGTGAATAAAGCAGGGCACCTCTTTAATCCCAATTTAACCCCTGCTACACCCATCTCCTTTGAGCTCCTCTCTCTTTCCCCCTCTCTTGCTCTGTCCCCTCTCACCTCTGTCCAGCCCTGTCACTCGGTCCACACTGCACATCCGCTCTAGCGGCCGGCGGGGCTGCTTGCCTGCCTCTCGTGCGCTGCTCTCCAGGTCTAGTGAGCCCTGGCTGCGGGAGGGGGCCCCAGGACAAGCCTCGCATGCCAGGCCACACTCCTTGGCCTCACCCCATCCACGGATGTTGTAGGCACTGACAGAGCTCTGGAGCGGCTGGGACAGATGGTGGTGGTGGTGATGGTGCTGTTGCTGATATTGTCCTGCTCCAGAGCTACCGGGACCTCCATGTTGGTTCAGGGCCGTTCCTCCACTACTCGTGCCGCCGTGGTGGTGGGTTCCATGATGATGGTTGCCATGGTGATGGCTGCCCCCTGCGCCTCCACCTCCGCCATGGTGGTGGTGATGCTGCTGGGTGGGAGAAGAGGATGTGGAGGAGGAGGCAGAGGGTTCGCCCAAGTTTTGGGACGACGAAGGAGGGGCGTCCCGCGCCCCCCTTAGCACCTCCAGCTCCAGGCTCTCCTTGTTGGCTAGCATGGCACTCTCACCACTGATGGTGTAGACACGGGATGGCTGCAGGACGCACTCCACACTCTTCTGCTGCTCCTCCTCTGCTGAGAAGCTGCGCTCCAGTGACAGGCGGCTCTTGGAGGAGGTGCTGAGGGAGGTGGAGGAGGGGTCTGCAGGAGGAGGAGACTGCAGGAGGTCCAGGCTGGGCTCAGCACCACTGCTGCTGCTGGAGGGGACCTGTGAGGGATAGCTATGGTGATGGCTGTTGTTTTGGGTGCACACGCTGTCTGGGGAGTCAGAGTCGTGGCCAATGAGGGTGTCAGACAGTAAGTGGTCTACATTGATAAACAGAGATAGATACAGAGAGAAATACAAGACAGAGACAAGGAAAAACAAAAAACCCAAAAAGACAAATGAGGTGACATTCACAGTGCGGAGATAAATCTTTGACCCCACAGATCATGAAATGTAAAATATCTCCATAATTTTTGTAAGATTTAGGATTTAAAAAAATGGTGATGAACTGGATCAGTATCAGCATAAATACAGATCTGATTAAACCAATGTATTATCTCTTCTCTCTCTCTTTTAAAAAAAGAATTTTTTTTAAATTATATTTTAGTTTTATTTTGCTATTTCATAGCTATAGTTTTATTTTGCTAAAAATGCTATTTTATTTATTTATGTTTTTCTAGTCACAATCATTAAAAGCCTGTAACAGGGCTACTTTTTCATACAGTTCATTTAATTCATGCGTTATATAGTTTAAATAATATTTTTCGATACAGCCTCTGTAAACAGAAACATTCTAAGCAATTGCACATAGTCTTTAGTTTGGGTGGAGGGTGACATACTGCTTTTTAGATACTTTATTTTCACCAGAATTTTCAATAGATCCCTGGAGCTGTGTGAAGTTTCGTTTTGCTTCAAACGCGCCACCATTATTCCGGTCCCCAAGAAACCCACCATCACAGGACTGAATGACTACAGACCTGTCGCCTTGACGTCTGTGGTCATGAAATCCTTTGAACGCCTGGTCTTAAGCCACCTGAAGGACATTACAGGACACCAGCAAGATCCTCTGCAGTTTGCCTAACGGGTAAACAGGTCGGTGGACGATGCAGTGAATATTACATCCTGCAACATCTCGACCGCCCGGGAACTTATGCAAGAATCCTGTTTGTGGACTTTAGTTCGGCCACACCAAAGTCCCTGAACTTCTCTCCTCCAAACTCTCCCAGCTAAACGTGTCACCTGCTACCTGTCAGTGGATCACTAGCTTCCTGACAGACAGAAAGCAGCAAGTGAGGCTGGGGAAGAGAATTTCTGATTCACAGTCCCTCAGTCTTGGTGCCCCCCTCAACACTGTCCCCCCTCACCATATCAGACAGCCCGGTGTCCACTGTGGAATCCTTCAAGTTCCTTGGTACCATCATTTCACAGGACCTGAAGTGGGAGACCAACATCTCCATCCTCAAAAGGACCCAGCAGAGGATGTACTTCCTGAGGCAGCTGAGGAAGTACAGTCTTCCACAGGAGCTGCTGATTCAGTTCTACACTGCAGTCATTGAGTCTGTCCTGTGCTCCTCCATCACAGTCTGGTATGGAGCAGCCACTAAACAGGACAAGAACAGACTGCAGCGGACTGTGCGGTCAGCAGAAAGGATCATCGGTCCAGGAAAAGGGCATGGAAAATCATCACAGACCCCTCACACCCTGGACACAGACTCTTTGACCTGCTGCCCTCTGGCAGACCTGGACGTCCCGACACAGGAACAGTTTCTTTCCCCTCACCATCTCCCTCCTTAACAGCAGAACTGTCACATAATACACACAGCATCACATTTGCACTTTATGTACAATCTCTGTATGCTAGAGTTTAGCTTACATCTGTATTTATTTTATTATATTGTATTGCATAATGTCCATTTATGCACATGTATATACATATAGGTATGTATATTCGTACATATATTTATATTCATAATTACATACAGTATATGCATATTAATAAATAAATTCACATCACATACTTATATTGTAGACTGTAGATTGTATACCATTGTATATTATATTTGTTCAGTATTCTTTTCATTGTATTTTTACATTGTTATTGTTTTCCTTTTTACTGTTGTGCTTGAGAGACAACATCTACCAGAATCAAATTCCTTGTATGTGTTTACTCACATACTTGGCCAATAAACATAAACATTTTTCTCTAATATTTTATCATCATAAATATTTTTGAACTCTGACTTGAAAATGTCTGATGACAGGCACAACAATGAATCATCTTATGCGTGAGCTACACAGAGAAAATGGCATCAGAAACAGTATACATTTAAAAGAAATTTAAATTTTAATAGGCCTTTTTAGTCACAAAAATGTTTTTTTTCATGATTCATCAGGCAGTAATATTATTACTCAAAAATAGAATCTCTGCTCTGTTTGTGCATGGAGGAGGTTGAGACTTTACTTTCAGATTTCAGTTATGAGCATTAAAATGAGTAAACAAACCACAAGAAATCATAAACTCTGATGTGAAATGAGGCTTTAATATTAAATGTTTTGACATTTAGATTTTTTTTGGCCTGTAAAACTTAGTAAGATAAATCCTGAGCTTTGTCACCCCCCTGTGGCAAACATTAAAACTGCCCTAGTCTTACTGAATGTTAATGTAAAACATACATGGATTTTAATAATGAAAATACTAATATGTATCAATAATTTTAGTTTGTTTTTGCTTAACCCCTACAATAATAGAAAACTAAATTGGAATTTGGTATTGGCCACTAACCTTGAGTTAAGGTATAAAAGTTAATATCAAGTCAAGTCAAGTAAATTTTATTTATAGAGCGCTTTTTACAACTGACATTGTCACAAAGCAACTTTACAGAGTTTATAGAATCCGGGTCCG
>JBBIGC010000024.1:12336929-12349412 GCA_037576955.1 Lepidarchus adonis
GACACTCAACAACCATGGGTTCCTCTAAGCAGCTGTGTAAGACTCTGAAAATGAAAATTATTGATGCCCACAATGCAAGAGAAGCAACAAGAAGATAGCAAAACATTGTCAGCTTGCAATTTCCACTGTGAAAAATGAAATTAAGAGATGGCATTGTCCATCATGGAAGAGTCAGCAGAGGAAAACCTTACCTGAGTCCCCATCATAAAATCATAAAACGTCAGAAGTATGGAACAGAACATCTACAGAAGCCTGATGCGTTTTGGAAACAAGTGCTGTGGACTGATTAAGTTAAAATAGAATCTTAGGTCACAATCAGCAAAGACATGTTTGGAGAAATAAAGGCGCAGCATTTCATGAAAAGAACACCTTGCCAACCATTAAGCATGGGGGTGGATTTATCATGCTTTAGGGTTGTGTTGCAGCCAGTGGCACAGGAAACATTGCATGGGTGGAGTAGGAATGGATTCCACTAAATACCAGCAAACTTCACACCATCTGTAAAAAAGTTGAAGCTGAAAAATGCCATTGACTACCTTTAGAGACGGTTTTGGAATGACCATCACAGTCCGCTGATTTAAACATCATTGAAAATTTGTGGGTATATCTTAAAAGAGCTGTTTATGCAAGACGACCAAAGAATATTACAGAACTAGAACCTTTTGCAGGAAGAATGGGAGAAAATTCCAAGTTCAAGAAAGACTTTTAGCTCTAAAAAGAATTTGAAGCTGTGAAATCGGCCGGCCGGAGGTGTTACTAAGTACTGATTATGTAGGGTGCCAAAACTTTAGCAAAGTGCCATAATAATGTTTTTATTTTTGTTTAATTTATGGCATAAAAAGGAGCTATGCATCAACGTTTGCTGAAAATATTGTGCATTTCTTTCCATGTCCTAGAGAAACTGTGTTACATCTTTTCAATTACAAAATCACCAAACTCTGGTTATTATTATTATTTATCAAGGGGTGCCCAAACCTTTGCATAAGACTGTACATACATACATACACATACACACACACACACACACTCAACCACACATCTTTCATATGCATTATAAGATTGCTCTTGCAGCCTTTGATAGTGCTTTTAAAGAATGAAACCAGCCATGGCATCCTTTCCTAGTTCCCATTCATAAATGTGCTGCCGTTTTGAACTGATCGTGAACCCACACAGTCATCCTGGGATAAATAAAATTTGCTTTAATGGCTTACTGGCCATTCATCCCCACACTTCCACCACCCCCTCTAAATGAGCCATATTTCATTACCACACAGTGCTGCTCAAAACTGAGAACAACTGCTAGGACACAGACAGTTTGGCAAGCTTCCATCGTGAGATCAATAAATCAGGAATGTAGAAAGGCTATGACAAGAGGAAAACTCAAATCTACAAATCTACAGGGTCCGTCAGATTTACAAACCAGAAACATGCCAAGCCTGGCTTTCTGGCCTTCAAGGGAAAATGGAAAAGGAAAACCAAAACTGAAAAGATAATATGTGAGCTCCGGAAGAGCTTCCATTCGGATCCTTAATGGCATGCGGAAAGGAGGGTGTGGTAACAAGGCATTGCATTTTGACTAATAACCCTTTCTGAGTGCCAGATCCAACAATTAGATGGAGGTTGTAATGGGATGGATTTGATGGTGATGACCTCACTCATGAAATAGTGCAGGAGCAGTGGAGCAGTAGACCACTTACAGTGAAGCAGGAATGATGGTTTGTTCTCATTCTGGTGGTCCTCAGGAATTACCCACAACTGCCACAGCTTTACAGCCGGTGCAATATTCATTTCAGGAACAACAAACCGTATGTGGATAATTACTCTAAAAACCCGACTATGCTGAAGGTATGAACGTCTGGCGGTGCAGCAGATTTAGTGTTTCTTATTCTGACACTGTAATATGATAATACTATTCAAATTCAAACTTTGCATAGGACAAATTTTAGGTTTAATATTTTTCTTCCAATCTGTTAGACTCAGCAATTCGGGCACAGGAAACATTGCACGGATAGAGGGAAGAATGGATTCCACTAAATACCAGCAAATTCTAGAAGCAAACATCACACCATCTGTAAAAATGATGAAGCTGAAAAGAAGATGAGCTTCTACAACAGGACAATGATCATAAACAAACCTCAAAATCTACCATGGACGACCTAAAGAGACTCAAGGCAATTGTTTATTGCTTGGTATATGTTGTACACAGTGTGATACTTCACTTCTCTTTGCAGGTAATACAGAATAGAGGGCTAGTCCTGTTTAGCTGGGAGGCTCATTTATCGTCAACCTGGCTCAGTCACAAATTGCCCCAGTGTCATTGTAATGCCCCTCAAGCAGCCAATCCTCCATGTGCTGCTTATAACAGTACAACGCACAGATGCACAGCCCTCAGGGGCTATCAGCAAACAGAGACAACTACAGAGGAGGCACAGCATTCGGGCAGAAAGAAGAGAGATGACCTTCCAAAGAAAGAGAGCCAACAGTTATCTCATAATGGCTGAGGATTTCAATTTTGGACATTTTCAATGGGATATTGTCTAGGCCACTCAAGCACCTTCACCTTTAGAAACCAATCTTGTTCGTATTCTGCCTGTATGCTCAAAGTTGTTGGCTTGTTGAAAAGCTAATCTTGTCCTTTTCTTGGCTGATGAGATGAAATTCTTTTCTAGTATCTCCCAGAACATTGCACTGTTTATGCTTTGTTCCATAATGTGTAAAGCTTCAGAATTGTTTGAGTTTTATTAGTTTTTTTTATATATACAAATACTTTGGGTGGCTGGCAATAGTTTAACAGGTTACATAACGAACAGGCCTATTTTGAGGAAACCATATCTTGGACTGAATAATACCTGAAGCCATATATATTAACACTGTTGAGGTTTCAGCAATCATCAGCACTCCAATATTTCAATATTAATGCACTCAACTGCCATGGCCTGTATGCATGTTCACTACGCAAGACTCAAGACTCAAAAAAGCGTGTTGAAGTTTAATGTTTGCTGACCATTATAAAAGCCTGTGAAATACTGGTAGAAAAACTGGTCAGATTAGATCAAACTGAACTCCTTGGACGCCATATCACAAATCGTGTTTGGAGGTCCAGAGGAATCAAAGTGCGAGCTGTTTTTCAGTATACGACGGCACTGGCACGCTTCATATATAATTGAAAGAAGGATAAATGGAAAAATGTACCAAGACATTCTTGATAAAAATCTGCTGCCATCTACAAGGATGATGAAGATGAAACGAGGGTGAACGTTTCAACATGACAATGATCTCCAACACACAGCCAAGGAAACTTAAATGATTTCAGAGAAAAAGAATAAGGCTGCTAGAAGGACTTAAAGACTGTGTTGAAGAATAGGGCCAAAATCACACCTGAGCAATGCAGTGACTAGTTTCTCCATACAGGAGGCATCTTGAAGCTGTCATCACCAACAATATACTATATTTCCCCCACATTATAGGCCACCCCACTCTATAAGCTGCAGAAAATACTTATTTTTGTTTTAAAACTCTAAGATAAGCCGTTAATTGTTAATTGCAGCAGCGTTACTGAATTTACTGATCTCAAGCATGTAACTTGACACACCCCTGGCTTTCCTACGTGGCCTTCAGCTGGAGCAGCTCCACTGGGGCCTTGCTTGTGGCAGGAAACGGTGGGTGTGGCAAAGAGGGCTGAACACATTTTGGGTGAGTGGGTGCAGCTTGATGATGCCAAGAGAAAAATGGTGGCGAGATCACCATGGCATAGAAAGGCCCTGAGCAGCGCGAAGGGGTTGGATCGACACTGCTTCTGTTGTGGAAGAGTGGGCCATCTCGCGAGGCACTGCCTAGCCACCAACCCCTTGGACTTCATACCCCAGCAGCAGCAAACAAAGCGATGACAGGTCTTCGAGGATGAGAGTTCGCCGTCTGCCGCGGCAAAAGGTTGCATCCTGGATACACGGCACGGTTGGGCCAGACTGGGCTCTACATAGACTGCTGGCTCAACGGCGTCGATCCTGGGTCCACGGTCTCACTGTGCAGAGAAGGGTGGCTGCCTGGGCAGAACCCTAGATACTCCAGGCCTGGTTCCGGGGGTGAACACTGCGTCCTGTAACCCCAATATGTAGTGATTTCCCCTATCAGTCATTAAAAATGGTCCCTTTTTGGTGGTACAAGTATTGCACTGGTGTATGTACACGGCCAGTAAAACCATGCACAAAGGCGCCCCAGCATTTTCGTGTTGCCATATTGACCGGACCCTGACATGCCATGCACCAATCTCCTCAGCAAACCCAGCACAACCAACTGAAGCTTAGCGTGGATGCCCCAGCATCTTCTAACCCCAGCCATGGCCACGCGCTCACCTGTTACTGTGGTGATCCTTCTCTCCGGCTCTCTCTGTGCACAACCACCCCTCGCAGAGCAGTGAAACAGTGACTACCGTATATGACAATAAATGTTTGGACCCCTGTATATATTCACCAATAACATTTAACAAGGTTGGAGAATACAGACAGGGGTTTTAAACCAATCCTCTTCTCACAATCTTTCTAGATCATCCAAAGTCCTGGGTCCGCTCTTATGCACTCTCCTCTGCAGTTCACCCCACAAGTTTTCAGTGGGTTTGAGGTCTGGTGAATGAGATACTCATGAGAGGAGCTTGATTTTATGTCTGCAGAGCCATATTTGTGTAGATTTTGCCATATGTTTAGGGTCATTATCCTGCTGGAATAACCAACGATGACCCATCTTCAACTTTCTGTCAGAGACCACCAAATTTTGATATTGGTTCCCAGGGCCTTTGGAAGACAAACAGCCCCAGAACATCACAGATCCTCCATTATACTGTACAGTGGGCATGAGGTGCTTTTCCACACACTCATCCTTGCTTTACACCAGACCTACTTAGAATGTCTGCTGCCAGAACTATTCTCGTCTGACCAAACTCACAGTCCCAGCTAAAGTTCCAGTACGCTTAGCAGACTCAAGGCATTTCAATTTTTGATTGTAGGTCAGAAAAGACTTTTTCCTTGCACATCTCCAAAACAGCTTGTTGGTATGGAGATAGCATTGTATGGTTGTCATGGAAACTATGTGACCTCAAGATACCACTCTTTTTATCGCTCTCAGGTGTCGACCAGAGGAGGATGGGTTCCCCTTCTGAGCCTTGGTTCCGCTCAAGGTTTCTTCCTATAATTAGGGAGTTTTTCTTGCCACTGTGGCCTTTGGCTCATTGGGGCTCGGACCCGGATTCTATAAACTCTGCTTTGTGACGTCACATCGTAAAAAGCTTTGTATAAATAAAATTGACTTAACTTGACTTGCAGATCTCCAACATTGAGTGCTGGAGAATTTTCCTTTACCTCTATTACTTACCATCCTCCTCACTGTGTGAAGTAGCACGATAAACTAGGGTCCTCATCGAGCCTTGTTTGTCACTGTTCCAATTGTTTTAAACTACTATCATTCCTATGACTGTAAATACAGGCATGTTTAGATGATGGACTAATGATGAAAAATGTAAAAATATTTAAAATAATATTTTGCTTATATTGTTTCCATATAGTGTACCATGAAATTATTTTGTGTTTCATTATTTAACCACCCTTCTCTGACATTGTAAGGGTTATCCTATGTCGTTGATTATGTCTATGGCATCCTGTCTTCATCCATATGTGAAAATGACAGGAATAAACATTCGGACAGTATTGTACACCAATCAGCTATAACATTAACATCACGGACAGTTTAAAGTTAACAACATTGACTAGCAAGCGCTTACATTGCAATGGTACCTGTTGGGGGTGGGGTTTAATAGGCAGCAAATGAACAGACAGATCTTGTAGATGTGCTGGATAGTTGGAGCTGTTTCAGCAGTATGGAGGACCTACTCAATATTAGGCAGTTTTAATGTTATGGCAGATTGATGTACAACACTATCTGAATGTTTTTCTCCATCAACTTAGTTTTTAATACCCTTTAGGCTAATGAATACCTCCTTTTCAGTTATGTGTTTACATAACAATGAAGAAGGTACACTTCCCAAGATATTCTCTGTACAAGCCCCACACATATGAATACATAACACAATATTCATCTTGGTAACACTAGCTATGCATTTCATTAGATAAGTGCCCTGCTTCCAAGCATCTGGGAGAAGTAAATCTTAAATATAGCAGTTTGCATAAGCAGGTTTGTTCAGCCTAAGAAGCAGCGTAAGCAGCAGACAGTGAATGAAGCCTGTAAAGTTTCCATTAGGCAGTGTGCCCACTGACTTTCTGCAGAACCCAGACATTCATCTCAATAATTAGCGCTGGGCTCACATGGCTCCTGGTTTATGTCATTATGGCAGTTTGGGCAAACACAAGTCTTCCATCTTCTTGTATACAGTTTAAGCCCTAAGCTATAAGGCACACAGTTCAGAGAATTTCTCACATTTCATAACAGCTACAAAATTATTCTCAATAATATGAAAAACAAATCCCATATCCAAAGGCATTCTTATAGTGCACTTAAGCAAGAATCTCAGAAACAAAATCACATTGCATAAAGCAACAAAATACAATATACCAGTACAGTTTATTAGTTATTAGTGTAACAAATACAGATGACCAAATGTTAGAATATTATTACTTTCTTTGTAACCGTAGCATAGGTTCTTACTTGGTCGCTCCAATGTTGAATTTTCTCCCATCTTTTGTGAACTTTAGGATACATTCACTGTGTGCTCTTTATGGAAGAGGATTTGTAAAAAAAAAACGGATTTGTAAAAAAAGAATCTTATCAGATTGAAAAAAACGGAAAAACTGTAGCACATCATCTTCTCCAAGTGCAGTCAGTAGCAGTGGTGTAAACCCATTAAATATTAACAACCTATACATGGTGCAGCTGAAAAATTACAATCCCAATGCATAAGATGTCTAATATTCAGACAATATAATAAGATTGTTAGCATATTTGGACTCACTGGGAGTACGAGGTGGATCCCACGTCTCATATGGCTAGTAGCATTAACGACAGCATAGCACTTATTGTAAAGGCACTGTGGTTCACATAAGATACTTCCCACAAAAACTTAGAGATATATAATGAGACATACTGCACTTATATGCTTGATTTTTGTGTGTTGTTACTGTGTGTATGCAAATAGTTGCTTGCGGTAAGTTTTTAGGGACCTTCACATTATGTGCCAAGAGGATTATTTGTAATATTCACCAGTACACTACCTATAAGAATCTGTAGTCGTACTTACAGGCCTTTTATGATCTGACAGCTGTATGCACAGAATTATATTGTATTCACACTAAGCTGTTTTAAACAAAGTAGAAGTAATTAGGGCCTGGCTGTACAATCAGCTTATTTATATCTATCAGTTCTGATGCTCATTTTTTAAACGTTTGTCTATTATAAAAATGCTGAGCTACATATATCTATGACGAGTGCAGCAAAATAGCAAATTGTCAAATTCACTGTAGATCTTAAGAGCTGCATACTGAAGGCAGGCAGGAGGCATGGAGCATTAAAATCCCCCAGGACTACCATCACAGTGAATAATTTTGTTCCCCCTCTAGACTGTATTAACAGAAATCAATGCTCAGAAACAACCAAAAGCAAAGTACATCCTTATGTGGAACTGTCAGAGCAATTTTAACCAAATATCTTGTATTTAGTAGAGAGGCAGGAAAAACACAATGGAGTGAGGTGAAAAATGTCAGTTTTGGTCCTGTCCCTAATTCCGGGTCTGTCAAATAAGCCCAGATCAGAGGTTGTGATTCGGGGCTGAAGGTTTACAGTCCACGCACCTTTCTGGCTCTTGTGATAGGGGAGTCATTACGGCTTGGGTTGTGGGGTTGCTGGGGGAAGGATACAGGCCCCTTATTATCTGGTTTGAGAAGGTGAAGTTTCTGGGCTCTATCAGGCTCTTCATCCTGAAAATGTGAAAACATTTTCAACAAATTCAACATTCCTTTTCCTTAATAAAAATAACTTCTACAGACTTTCCCAGAAAACCTTTCATGATTCATGTATATAAAAGCCATTGCAGAGAGATCTTTAAACGGACATCTGTACACTAAGTTTAATGCAAGCAGTAGTTAATAGAGTGGGTGAAACTCACAGTATCAGCAGTGAGCTCCTCCTCTGTGTGTTCACTGCAGTGGGTAGGCAGTTCCATGTCTGACAGAGCACTCTCCACTAGTTCTTCCTCATAATCTGTGTGGTAGTCGGATTCTTCTAAAAAGAGAGGGAGGGAGAGAGAGAGAGAGAGAGAGAGAGAGAGAGAGAGAGAGAGTGAAAGAAACCATTAGGCTAATGATGTTAGCATAATCACTTGGATTTGTACACAAATCACATTTTACCAAATTACTTCCTCCACTCACAGGAGATCAATTTGTTGAGGTTTTCAGTACCCTAGGGGAGGCGTGCCAAAATCCCTAAAAAAGCCTGCCAAAAACCCAATGAGAGTTTGAAGAAATATCTAGGTATTTAGAAACTCATTTTTTCTTTCCTACTCACCATCTACAAGGGCTTGCTTGACAGGTTCAATGCGAGACACTATCTCTGCAAGATCAGTGAAAGAGGCATTTGGACAAGTCACCATCTGAAAGACAAAAACAGGAATCACAAGCCAAACTCATTCCGTAACAGTTCAAACAGCTGCTGGCTCTGTAACAACGCCGTTCTGGCAGTGGGCTCACATTGTTCCTGTGGGTGTTGTGGAACTCCTCCTGGCGCCTGTCCTTCAGCATCTTCTCCACCACTCCACTCCTTTTCCACACATCAAACACAGTTTTACCATGTTGGTAGCCCACCTCCTACCGACACAGAGAACAGATATATTCAATAAATCACACCGACTGAACACAGCATGCAAATGAAGCTTGAGTAAATCTCAAACCTGAAGATTATTTACTTTTGTTTCTTTAGGAAATATTTTGCTCCTCGGTATGATGACTGAGAAGTAGTATATGTTTAAAAATACACAGAAAATAAAGAAATGTCAGGAACTGCTTTAACCAGAAGAGACTGGTTAATAAAATACTGGCAATAAAATATACACCAAACTTTTTAATGATCATGTTTAAACAATGCCGTCTGTGAATTTTTTTTTTTTAAAAGCAGCATTGTTTAACATTGTTTTATTGATTACACTTTGTAAAGCAGTCAATCATGACACATCTATGCATTTTACACCTCTAGCTGCACTGTATGTATAGGTAACATTAAAGGTGTAACAAATTAGGTTGAGGGAGTGTGTAAAAATGAGAAAAAGAAAGTGCATGAATGTGTGTCTGTGAGAAGGTAAAACTGTGAAAATAAAATAATGCAAAAAGCCACTCACAGCAATCTCATCAAACTTGCTGAATTCCAGTGTGCGGTATCTGTCGATGGGGGGTCTGATGTATTCACAGTAATCGCTGTTCTTAACGGACTCCAGCTGTCGCACACAGCAAACGTAAGCCAGTCGAGTCTGAATCTCAGCCATGTTCAAAACCTAAACAGGCAAACTTTTTCAATACAAGACCTAGAAAGTCAGTTATTTTTTTCTTTAAGGCCACAATGCAGTTCCCCTTACTTTGACTTTCTCTGCCAGGGGGTTGAGACGTTTCCATAGCAGCCACCATCCGGACAGGGCATCTCCATAGTTAGTGAGATTGGTCTCGTCCTGGCTGCCCACATCAATGGCTATCACAACCTTAGCTCCCATAGACCGTGCCACATCCGCTAAAAGATGGCAAAAATCAGTAAGTTTCATAACACCAAGGACGGACTTTGCAGGGGACATCCTTTATAGGCCCAAATTAAAGAAAAAAAATAAACTCAAAACACAAAGTAAGCATAACATAGCAACATTGTAATGGTATAATGCAATTATATGCAAAGCTTCTGTAACTATAGGAACATTTTTGTGGTTTTATTTCATGTGCAATATTCTTCATGTGCAATATTCTTTGTGGACAACACTACTTTTTCATTACATAATTGAACTTAATAATAAAAGTCTTCTATTAGATTTTATTTTATTAGACTATTTTATTTTTTACATTATTCTATCCTATTGTTCTGTGTCTCTGTGTCTTTGTGTGCTGTGGCAGTCCTCACAAACCATTTCCCCCCGGGATCAATAAAGTTTTTCTGATTCTGATTTTGTTTATTTCCAACATAACATCACAAGAAAGTAGCATACTCCTTCATTACTGTAAGTATAAGAGTAAACCCAAACACCAATAACAATACAACAAACGCATTTACATTAAAAAGCATAGTAAAATATTTTATGTTATGCATAGCAGTCATTAAATGCTTAGTGGCAAACCGGGGAGGTTGTTGATGTAGCCTCCATCCATGATAAGGTGTCCATCTTTGGGGTCACAGAGAGGGGGTAGGTAACCAGACAGAGACATGCTTGCTCGCACATACCTCCACAGAGAGCCTGAGGGAGACAGTGGGAAACAGAGAAAAGGGAAATCATATCCAGTTTGCTCACTGAACAAACATGAAGAATACAGAGGAAAAAAACACTGAAGTTCAGCCAACCATCAGTGTGCACTCTCATGGTTGATGCAGTGATGTCAGTTGTGATGTTAAAATAAGGAATCCATAGATCCTGCAGAGAATCAAACAGGTCAAAATGGTAAATCAAAAATGTTTCTTTGCCAACCAGTGGTAGGTAAACTTATCTCCTACCTCAATTTGCTTATTGTTGAAGACGGAATTGATGCTGGAATTAAAGGAGGCTCCAGAAAACATGGAGGTGGTGGGGTAGGTCAAATCCAGGATCTTCTTAAACACTGATGTCATCTCCTTCATAATTTGGAGAAGAGAACATTTGTTACTTTTATAAGCAACATTGGCAAAACAGTGCAGGCTTAGCCCTGTGTAATTTAATATTTTCCAGCTCTTACAAACCTATGTCACGTAAAGAAATGCTAGGGAATTTGCTATAACAAAGAAAAACACCAAATCATGCAGGGTTGTGGATAGCGAGATTACAGTCCTTCCTCTTTGAGAGATGCTGGTTACATCGCTGACTCTCATTTTTCTGTCAAAAACAGTAGTAGAATGAAGCTGAATGCCTCCTAAATGCTTTATGGTAATACAGGACTGCAACGAGAGAAACTGGTGTTAGCTATATGTGCTCTCTACTTGTTCATGCCTGTTGCTGGCTGTTCAATAAAGCCTCTGCTGCATCATTACATGCATGAGTTGCATTCTCTGACTGGTGAGTAAAAAAAAGGAAAGTTGCATCCATCATGGTGATAACTTCACAAAGACACAGCAGTATCTCTGCATCTCTGCATCGCACATCCACAGTTATGGACATTTTACAAGACTAATCATCTCTGCATATTTGCACATTTGCATGTTACATAGAACTGGACACTCATGCATATTTGCACATACCCCAGACTTTCATTGGACCCTGCACATTGCATTCACCTATCTATCTATCCATCTATCTATCCATCTATCTATCTATCTATAGATAAGGTTTTGTATTAGAAAAGGTTTTATTAGAAAACCCCACCGAGATAATGGGGTTTGACTGTATATGAAAAGTGAAAGTGAATATTTGTCACTGTAAACACACAACCATACGCAAAGTGCCCCACAACCTGTGTATTTGAACCTATCGATGTTGACCATTCTTTTTACTAAAAGTTCTGCTACTAAAGTAAAATTATTTCATAGTTCATTTTTATTACTAATCGCAGCATATACTAAAATTATTGCATACATTGTGATATTATATTAGTATTGCTATGACATGTCATAGTAAGTACAGACCATAGCCCACTCCCTGGCTCGTATCCTCATCCGGCTGTAGCTGCGTTCTTCAGCGTACAGGGCTCCCATCATGGAGCCAATGGAGGTACCACCCACCAGATCCACAGGGATTCCAGCCTCAGTAAGTGCTCGAAGGATACCCACTTGAGAACAACCCCTAAGACAGAGGAGACAGGGAGCTCAGATTGGAGGGAGTGAAGAAGATTCTAATTATCCATTATTTCATCTCACTAACTCATCCCACATTTTTTACTTCACTAACCTATCAAGCTTTAACAAATTATACAAATTATACAGCTGACTCAAATGCAAAGTTAAACTGTTTAAATGATTTTCTGATCATCAGTGAAACACCTATGTCTCTGGCCTTGACCCTGTCTCGTAGTTCTACAACTACTGTACTGATCTATCTTTGGAGTGTACTTATCAATGCATTGGAGCATAAGGAAAGGGATGTTTACATTGTGCAAAGCCCACTACCAGGTGGTCTCAGATGAGAAATGAAGAAGAGAATCGCACACCAACCTTAAAACACCTCCTGCACAATGCAAAGAGAGACAGGATAGACAAAGAGATCAGCGAAGCTGAAAATTGTGAAAAATTGAAAGAGAAGAAGAATAAGATAGAGGTTAAGTGACTGTGTGTGTGTGTGTGTGTGTGTGTGTGTGTGTGTGTGTGTGTGTGTGTGTGTGTGTGTGTGTGTGTGTG
>JBBIGC010000024.1:12368707-12387936 GCA_037576955.1 Lepidarchus adonis
TTTTTGAATATTCTGTATATTGCATCACCCCACTGGTAAACTTTTTGTTAATCTTTTCAGAACAGTTTCTTTCTTCAAATAAATAAATAAATAAATAAATAAATAAATAAATAAATAAATAAATAAATAAATAAATAAATAAATAGCTTTGCAATTTAAATACCCTTGGATAAGGAAGGCCACTGGTGGTATTAAAAGCAGGCAGTAGGCGGTAACCCAGGTCTTTGGCCATGTGGAGCAGCTCGTTTCTGTACCACTGCATCCTCTGTCCTCGTTGCTTCAGCAGATCAGCCATCACATGTGCCCCTAACAGGCCACTAAAGAAACAGAATGACAATTCTTTTACTTAAAGGACATTTCTAAATGCAAATCCTATTAGCTCATATGTATAAATTTGCATTTACCAACTACAGAATGCACTTTTAAAAAAATCAATAATCATCTAAAGTCACATGCAGTTGTGATGCACACTCAGTCGTACCCCAGAACACGAATGTTGGTCTCAAAGACAGACACCACCACATCATTGTCCAGTTTAACATCTCTAACAATCTTTTTTACAGCCTCCTCAAAGTCCTCCATCCTATTAAGCAGCTGTGCAACACAGGAGGAGAGTACACAACATATATTTCAACCAGAATGGCATGTGTGTTATTGTTAAAACTAAAGCAAGTAAATGAGTAAATGTTGCAGCTCAAGCATAGTGTGAAACTATGACATTTGTCCCAATGCATACTTACCACTAGTGTGTCTAAGGTGTCAATAAGTGTTAAAGAGAACCTGAAAGGGACAAGAGAATATAGATAATTCATTTCTATTTTATAGCCGATATACTGTACAGTACACATTATTTAAGGTTTTCTTCATAAGGATCAGCCATGGCATTAAAACCACCTCCCTAATATTGTGGAAGTCCCAAAGGTGCTGCTAAAACATCTCTGACCCATTTAAGCATGAACGCCACAAGACCTCTGAAGCTCTGGGAACTATCCTCCATGCATTAGACTAATTTGTCCAGCACATCTCAGATACTTGTTCAGACTGATATCTGGGGAATTAAGCAGCCAAGTTGACACAATAAACTCTCTCATTTTCCTCAAGCCATTTCTAAACAGTCTTTGCATGTGGAAGTGCAAATTATCCTGATGAAAGAGGCTACTGCGATTAAAGAATTAGTGAACATGGTCTGCAACAATATTTAGATATATTTAGTTATATCTGGCAAATATATATCCTTTTTATATCCATACAAAAGCCAAGACCCAAGGCAAAACATTGCCCAGAATATCACACTTCCTTAACCAACATGCCATCCTACCATATTTATTTATTATTTATTATCCCTTATAGTCCCACAAGTGTGAAATTTATTCTCTGCATTTAACTCATCACACATGCACATGGGGAGCAGTGAAGTGGGGACGGTACCTTGCTCAAGGGTTCCTCAGTGGTGCCCGGGCTCGCACAGGAACCTGCGACCTTTTGATCCCAGGGGCAATGTCCTAACCACTAGGCCACCACCGCCCAACATTAGTGCATAATGGTGCAATCTCTAAAAGACAGACATGCACCCTGTTGTCTGCATGATTTAAAAATAATAATAATAAAAAAGAATGATCTGAATGGGGCACCTTCCTCCATTGTTCCCTGGCCTAGTTGTAGTGCTCAAATTCTCATTACAGCCACTTTGGGGGGTGGGCAGAAGCCAGCATGGGCACTCTGACCCATCTGCAGCTCCCCATCACTGGCTGTCCTTCTTTGCAGCACTTTTTGCAGATACTAACCACTGCATAATGAAAACACCACACAAGAACTGCTGTTTTAGAGAGAACTGCTCGGACACAGTCATCTAGCCATCACAATGTGCCAGAATCCCTCAAATACTTACACTTACCCATTTTACCTGCTTCAAACACATCAACCACAAGAACTGACTGTTTCAATTGCTGCTATATACATCCCATCACTTGACAGGCCCCACACGGTACAAAGATAACCTTTTATTCACTGGTCAGTGTCAGTGGTTAAAGTGTTATGGCTGATCAATCATGTATCTCTGCAACATATAAGCTGTTTATATAGGATTTTTTAATTTAACTGGCCAATGGCACAGATATAAAATATTTTTAAGCATGAAATACTGACTGAAAGCAAAACAATCTGAACACATTGAATATTTGGATGCATCACTCAATAAATACTGCAGATCACATGGTAAAAAAATATTTTAAAATGCATGAACGTACTACTTAACCATATAGAATAATCCTTAAAACAGGTGACAGGATAAATTCACCAGTGTGATCAAGTTGTCAAGAGGATAGTCTGGACCTCGAATAAATTCAAAATATACACACAATATTTGACACGCAATCTGCAACACAATACTTTTGTTTGATGCTGAAGCTGGAACAGACACAATGAATCAGCAAAACAGATTCATCAAGTAAAAAAGGGCTAACAGCCTACAATAATATGATTACACTTTTTTCAGCCTTTCACATAATGTGCATTACTACAACACATCAGACATGTAAATTATGCTTTCTTGAAGGCAATAAGCCAATCAAACACAAAACCTCCTAAAAGTACAGCAAAACATTATCCACTTGGGATCTATGTCTCTATTTTTTAAATAGTTGCCCAGAGTTTTTACAAAATGTTTATTTTGCCATATTTGATTTGATTTTATTAGATTTTTAAAACTCTAGTTCTTAGGAACATGTCTTGACAAAACTATGTGATCCATCTTGCTCTGTAAAGACAGGAAGTGTGTTATGCAGAAAGGAAGAGATGTTAGTCAGATTTACTTTCCCAAAGAGTCATCAATGTCACCACGATTGGGTTCCAGCCCTCGAACTCTCCCTCTACAGCTCAGAGGCATCAGCTCATCTGCTGGGTATGCATATTTCTGAAACAAGAGAATGCGGAACATACTTGCATAAAATCAGCAATGCAACAAACTAGAAAAACAGGAAAGAAGATAATCACATATATTACTTTCACTGTATTCACTTACCATGTAACTGCCATAAGCATGATCAAACATCTCCAGAACTTGTTCCCTAAAACACATAATAAAGTTGCTGTACTACTTACACCATAAGACAAAAAAACAGAACAAAGTATAACTGACCTGCTTAAATAAGAGGACACATAAAAAGCCTCTATATTAACTGAGACAAACTGCAACAGAACCAGCTATCTAACAACTGAAAGTGAAGTAAGCAGATTCCTCTCATAGCACAACACAGCAGGAAAAGTGCTGTATGAAATTAAAAGCCATCTCTGATCATGCTGCACTGATGACAAGGAAATGAAAACTTGCATAGAATTACATTCCTTGTCATCTCAGGCCACAATAAATCACAAGCAAGGACCTGAACAAAAGCAGCACTGTACTTATGATTTCTGAACATTGTTGGAGTTGATGTTGAAAGGTGCCTGAGGTTTTGTGTTTGCATAAATCTGAAATGTCCATGGTTTTACATGGGCTTCACTACAATGTTTTAGGTTCCATAAAATGTTTGATTCTTTAATAAATAAAAATCAATGTTAAACCATTTATTTTAAAATATGGATAGATATTGTATATTACAGATATTGATTTTGCCCTGAAGAGACCGAAGCAGTTCAAAAAGAAACCCTGAGATCAAAAAGAAACCCTGAGAGAGGAATGCATGCTTACCTGCAAGGTAGTCATTTCTATTTAAGCTCATCTCTCAACAGGGTATAATTAAGTCCACTAACAGAAGCGCTCCTTAACACATAGGCTAAAGTGCATTGGGTCAAGTTTGGTCATTAAAAACATAATAGACTGAGCATTTAGACTGACAGTCATTAGAGATTTTCTGCAATCTCAGCATTTAGACAGTCGTTTCTCTACGTCATTCAAATTTACCCTCTGGGGGTTAATAAAGCACATATTTAACTGCAGGTCATGCTTAACCAGATCTTTTCCAACCAGACAATCACACATTTCAGGGAAACTCTTCATGCAGAGATGTGTCTCACAAAAGCAAGCTGACACATGCTTAAGCAATTTCTCACTGATTGCTTTTAGTTACTACAGCTAACCCACAAGCAGTCTGAGTCAAAGACGGTTCCAGTGGACCACTTCCTTCTCAAAGGTAAGATCATTGTACAGGAAAATCATTGTACAGGCAGTTAACTCATATATAGTATATTTTACTATATAGAATATTTGCCTTATTTTTTCAATTCAATTCAGTTTTATTTATATAGCATTTTTACAACAGAAGTTGTCACAAAGCAGCTTTACAAGGTTCCAAACCCCATCTAACCTTATGATGTTACTATTGGAACAGTTTTGTGGTGTCTATACCAAACTGTAATGTATCATGACACTGTCAGCAAAATCGTGTGAGAATGAGTTCACCAAATCTATGTTGTACCCCAATTTTAGGGGCAGTGGTGGCCTAGTGGTTAGGACAGAAGGTCGCAGGTTCAAGTCCCAGCCTGAGCACAAGTGAGGTTCCCTTGAACAAGGTACTGTCCCCACTTCACTGTTCCCTGGGCACTTTTCCCTAACCCTGCACGTGTGATGGGTTAACAGCAGAGAATAAACTTGTGGGACTATAATATAATAATAATATAAAAAAAACCCTGTAGTTAAGACTCAATCGTGAAAACAGGTAGAGACTTTCACTGTGGAAAGCATAGTGAAACATACCTGATTTGGGACTTTTCTTCAGCAGACATGGGTTGACCATCTTGACCAACTACACACAAAAAGACACTAAGGAGTACAGCTGCTTGCACCATGACAAAGGCCCTAAAGCTCCGTTTCCCTGTCACCACCCTGTTCCCCATCAGGCTTTCAGCCCTTTCCCTCACTAATCCACTACTCGGGTAAAAGACAGTAGATTAATGCGACTGCAAGCCAACGAACACCTAAAGCGAAGGCAGTGCAGTTGGGCGAGCACCCTGTGAGCCACAGAGTAAGTACATAAAGTAAGGTTGACACATCCGGCTAGCAAGCTACTTGGATAACTTGAACTGCTAGACGGACACTGTTCCATACATAAAACTCCATTTCAGCTGAATCTAGTAGTTGTTCTAGTGATCGTTTCAGTTAGTCCAAGCTTGTTTTCAGCGGCCAAGACAGACTGTCCGTGTACAGGTGACAATCGTGCAGCTGACTAGACTAGCAATTAGCTCAGCTGCTAGCCTGCTAAAGTGGCAATCAGCTCAGCTTTTCGGACATTCATACCTAGCACCTAAAACTGCTGGGTTTTAAACTTCCCGAGTAAGCATTCGGGTCTATTTTACTCGACCGCATCGACTTCGAGAATGACCACATATCAGTTTCGTTTAGAGAAACATGTTTTTCGAATTTAAAGCGTCAACTAATCACTACCAGCGAAGTAAAGCCCAACGGCAATAACACAGTACACAAGAAGCCGGACCCGGACGTCACCGTGATGTCGTCACCACGCAGAGAACGGGGGCGGGTACAAGTCTTTCCAACACGCGCACGCACGCAAAAACGGTATTACTGTACTTGTGAGGACATTAACTATTCAATTATTTTATTTGAGCGTACACGTGAACTTAAGCATAACATTTATCTTAAACCAGTAAACAAAACATTTCTATAATTGTAGTTTCCGGATTTTCTATCATTATAAATACTTTCGGTCCCACATAGAGATAAATACACACGCGCGAGCTCGCACACACGTAGCACGCACGCAGAGAGAGAGATAAAGATAGAGGGAGATTAATGAACAGTGTAAATGATCAAACGAGACATCATGCGCGTATGGTTAGGCTATGGCATTATTTGCATGTATTCCGCTTCATTTGGCATTTCCGTTTCCAAACGCAATAACACTGAGACCATAATAAGACTGGCCAATTGGAAGAAGCGCATGTTCTAGCACATGACTGCGAACAGCATGTTTCCTCTTTGAGATTATTCAGTGCAGTGTCTGCTGGAATTCCGGAATTCTAATGAAAGTAAGAGTTTCCGTCCTCCGATGAAGGAAATCTGTACAACAAATTGTTTGACCTATATGTTTTAATTTGTACTATTACTTTATATGTAGCACCTCACAATGTTTATGTCTCGTATATTCTGCCTTGCTGTCAGTATTTGAGCTGCTAATCAGCCTTTCGACCATTTTTATTTGCTTTTATTTATTTGTTCTTAGCATATTTATTGTACAGCACTTCGCTAGTGTGGTAGTATAAAAGTGCTCTATAAATAAAGTTGGATTGGATTTGATTAGATTCTCTGCTGAAGGACTACAACTCCCAGCAGCCGGAGCCCTCTTAAATGACACCTACGTCATGATGTAACGGCTCGTTATTGTTTTGTCCGCCTGGTTCTCAGTGGCTTTAAGTTGTCAAAGAGGAAATGTGAGGGAAGTGCACTTCTTAGCTTCATGTATTTGAAGTACGACCACATCTAGTACGTAAATACCGCGCTCCACACTGCTAGAACCCATTTTCGGCGAGAGGCAGAGCTCGTGTTGTTTATGGTAAGTGTACTCTGTTCAGTTGGAGCTGAGTTGTCTCCTGGTTTGTGTGTAAGGGTGGATTTTGTGAACCTCAGCTATTTGCCCGTGTCTGCACCGTGCAGCGTTTTAGCTCAATGAACAGAAATGTACATTGCTTACATTGGTGAAACTTGATAGAATATCATGGTTTAAAAGCGTCTGACAGATTGTACGATAGATTAGACTTGATTTTAACACTTCTCATGCAGCATAATTTCAGTCCTTCATTCAGAACTCAGTTAAAATACAGCGATGAAGTCCATTTCGAAGAGTAAACCGAAGATAAAACTGGCTTCTTGCTACTAAGATAAGCCCAAGTCTCTGGGCTCGCAAATTTATATAAAACATTTTTAACATGGTTTTCTTTTATGTATATTTATTCATTTTTATCTATTTTCTTTTATGCTTATTTATTTTATCTTGGTCTGTTTTTATGATTCTGTATTTTTTACTTTATATTTTACATTTCATTTTAAAGCACATTGAATGACCCATGTGTATGATTATGTGCTATATAAATAAACTTGCCTTGCCTGTGTTTGCACTTTTGATTTTCTAAAGGGGATATAGAGAAATGCAAAACACATTATAGTGTGGGATAAGTATGTCTTTCCATTTTTTTGTCCATGTTTCATTTGCATGCACATTTTAACCAGTAGGTCATAAAATGAATGAATGAAAATAGAGGCTTAAAGTAGGGTACTGAAATGTAAAACTATTGTTGTACATGCCCTAAGTCTCTTCTGAGCTTCTGTATTTTGGTGTTTTTTCATTTGAGACCTGTAAAGCACATTGAACCTGGAAATAAGTAACTCCCATACCTATTCCTTCCTGATCCAGATTCTTTTCTTTTCCTGTAATTTGATCTTGTCCCCTTCGGGCTAATTTGTTTCCTGCAATCATACACCTTCTCACATTTTTTTAACAGTCTCCCTCATTTTAATTGTATTTTTCTTGTTTTTTAACTGTTCCCAAAGGTATTTGAACAGTAGTTGTCCAGACTAGCACTGGGCATTGGAACAGAAAGTAATGAACGAGTGAAAGAACATGCTTAGTTTTAGGTTCTTCTTATCTTAAGAGTTTTCCATTGCAACAAGGTCACACAATGATTAGATGTGTCTTTCTCTTTGCTTTCAGATGTATTTTGAAGGATCCAACAATGTCACGTTGCTGTTCGACTTCTGGAATGTGCATGGACCTGGAGGTACACCAAGATCCCAAACAATATTGAGTATTAGCCAGCAGATATGTCCTGTAACACCGATCCAGTCATGACCCCACCCCTTTGGTTATGTTTGTATTGAGTGATTTGCTAAAATTTGTATGTGTTGTAACTCACCAGTCTTTATTTCTATTTCTCAGTTCCCCAAACCGTTCATTTCAGTAACATTACACTGTGTTTTTTAACAGTCTAATTATTTAGCACAGCATATACACTTTCACTTTTGTAGAAATTTGTGACCTTTTGAAGAGGGTCGATATTAATCAGCTTGTCATATCTGTGGTTAAAAAAAATAACCATTGAATGGTTATAGTCATAACTTTAATGTCATGGAAAACAGGCCCAACCAGTCTCCACATCGGAAAGTGTTGACTCTATAACTACTTAAACACAAGGGAAGCGGCCTCATAGCCTCAAACACAAGTTAATTGCAACCAACCACATTGGGGAATTTGGAAAGTGTAGAGCGTTTAGCTCTACTATTTGATGCAAAGTTTCACACAGCCACACGTTTTACTTTTGGTAACACAAAAGGCATACACTTTCACTTTTGCCTTTGAACATTTTATCATGCAATAGCATCAAAGCTCTTGCAAGGAAAAGGCCATTCTACACATTGTAACAGTCAACATAATGAAATGTCCTTTTAAGACATATTGTAGTGAAATGAGCGGTCACATGTTAAGTGCCACGTTTTTATGTTGTAGCCACATGTCTGATGCTTGTTGCATTGTTTGACTCTCTCCACAACCGAGGGGATTAGGTCAGTGTGGCTACTGCTGACTACATGTATGGGCCAGTAAGAGCCATGCATTTGGGCATATTATTATTTTTGATTTAGTTATTTATTTTGCTTGAAATAAAGGGCAAGTACTTCAGGACACCCCCACTTTTGGTGTCGCAGTGACCCCTTGCTTCCTGCCTCATGCTACTTAACCATTTACACAGTGGGTATGAAAAGTATTCAGACCCCCTTAAATATTTCAGTCTTTGTAATATTGCAGCCATTTGCTAAAATAATTCAAGTTCATTTTACCCCCCCCCCCCCATCAATGTACACGCAGTACCCCATATTGACAGAAAAACACAGAATTGTTGACATTTTTGTAGATTTATTAAAAAAAGAAAAACTGAAATAACACATGGTCCTAAGTATACAGACCCTTTGCTGTGACACTCATATATTTAACTCTTGTGCATTTCTTCTGATCATCCTTGAGATGGTTCTACACCTTCATTTGAGTCCAGCTGTGTTTGATTGGACTGATTGGACTTGATTAGGAAAGACCCTAACCCTAACATCCCTGTCTATATAAGACCTTACAGCTCACAGTGCTGTAAGCAGATGAGAATCATGAGGTCAAAGGAACTGTCTGAAGAGCTCGGAGACAGAATTGTGGCAAGGCACAGATCTGGCAAAAAAAAAAATTCTGGTGCACTTAAGGTTCCTAAGAGCACAGTGGCCTCCATAATCCTTAAATGGAAGATGTTTGGGATGACCAGAACTCTTCCTAGAGCTGGCCATCCAACCAAAATGAGCTATCAGGGGAGAAGAGCCTTGGTGAGAGAGGTAAAGAAGAACCCAAACACCACTGTGGCTGAGCTCCAGAGATTGAGTTGGGAGACTAGAGAAAGTTGTAAGTCAACCATCACTGCAGCCCTCCACCAGTCAGGGCTTTATGGCAGAGTGGCCCGACGGAAGCTTCTCCTCAGTGCAAGACAAATGAAAGCTGCATGGAGTTTGCTAAAGACACCTGAAGGACTCCAAGATGGTGAGAAATAAGATTCTCTGGTCCGATGAGACTAAGAGAGAACTTTTTGGCCTTAATTCTAAGCGGTATGTGTGGAGAAAACCAGACACTGCTCATCACTTGTCCAATACAGTCCCAACAGTGAAGCAGGGTGGTGGCAGCATCATGCTGTGGGGGTGTTTTTCAGCTGCAGGGACAGGACGAATGGTTGTAATCAAGGGAAAGATGGATGAAGCCAAGTATAGGGAGATCCTAGATGAAAACCTTCTCCATAGTTCTTAGGACCTCAGACTGGGCCGAAGGTTTACCTTCCAACAAGACAATGACTCTAAGCACATAGCTAAAATAATGAAGGAGTGGCTTTACAACTGTGACTGTTTTTGAATGGCCCAGCTAGAGCCCTGACTTAAACCCAATTGAGCATCTCTGGAGAGACCTAAAAATGGCTGTCCACAAGCGTCTACCATCCAACCTGACAGAACTGGAGAGGATCTGCAAGGAGGAATGGCAGAGGATCCCCACATCCAGGTGTGAAAAACTTGTTGGATCTTTCCCAAAAAGACTCATAGATCAAACAGAGCTTCTATTAAATACTGAGCAAAGGATCTAAATACTTAGGACCATGTGATATTTCAGTTTTTCTTTCATAATAAATCTGCAAAAAATGTCAACAATTCTGTGTTTCTCTGTCAATATGGGGTGCTGTGTGTACATTAATGGGGAGAAATATGAACTTGAATGATTTTATGTATTTATAATACACATACATACATATATTCATATGTAGGTATGTAACTTCACTCTCTTTAACCTACAGGGATGGTTCTGTCAGTCTTTATAGTTCTCCTACTCACAGTAATGTACGAGCTTCTGAAGGTGTGGAAGACCACTCTGGCAAAGCAGTATGAGCATCCCTCAGCCTCTCCGATCAATGCACCTTTCCCCCAGTCTCTCCAGTGTTTCTCCCCAGCATTGGAGCATCCAGACAGCACCTCTTCACTAGGCAACAGCCCTTCTGAGACCTCTCTGGCTCCTACTGAGAATGATGCCATCACTTCTTTCATCAGCCCTGCTGTAAACAGGTACATATTTTACATGTATTTTAAACAGCTGCACAATAGTATCACTTGTTACTGGATTTTGCAATATTTATATTCAAACAGTTATTAATGGTCTTCAACCTTGTTTTGTACAATTAGTTCAGATTGTACAGTAGTGACTGCTTGAAGTGTTAAAGCTCTAGTAGGTAGGACTGAGAAGAGAGTAGACTTTAATAGTGTACTAGGTCCCTCCCCCTCCCTCTCTGCTGTGCTCAGCTCTGCCTCCAAAGTACCTCCCTGCAGTTAAGGCTGTGCACAGTGTTTAGTATAGACAAAATGCAGGGATGCCCTGGAGAGTTCAGATCTAGCACTCCTTCTCTTATATTCAGAGACCCCTGAGGGCAATTATTGCATGAATCAGGTGTTAGATTAGGGTTGAAGCTACAATCTGCAGGGTTGTAGAGCTCCAGAACCGTTGGTGATGAATTTTGTATTCTCAGCATGGAGTGATTGACACTGTCAGACACTTCTGGGTGCGAGTAGTTGCTTTGATTTGGTGGATTTTGGCAAATAGCATTAGGAGAACTAAATGAAGATGGAGTCTGAGTTAGTCAAATCCATATCCTTTATCACTGTAGGGATATAGGGGTGGTTTTAAATATACCTTTTCTATTATAAAAGTTACCTACTGCAGCTTTCATAACCTTGATGGATCTTCAGGAAGAGAGGTCAGGTCACCAAACCTGATTTTAAAAGATTTTATTTAAGACAGAGAGCGAGCTTTTACTAATAGAGTTCGGTTGTGTAAAGTGAGATCCTCTTTGAGAGAAGAGAAGAGCAGAGAAGAGCAGCACCCAGAGGTATTGAAATCTCTGAGGGTTTTTATACCCCGGATAGGCTAGTAATGACTCGTCACCCATAAACCAGTTCCAACCAGCCGTTACTGTCATGAGGTTTGGTGCCATGAAGTCTAAGCAGAGATTTAGAATTGTAATCCTTGAATGATGACCGAGTCGTCCTTGATGGTGATGACTTATGGTCATATGTTCAGGAAGCTTTAAGATAGGAAATGAGATTTTAGGTGTATATCAGAGAACTGCGTGTTCTGCTAGAGTCATGAGGCCTTCTAGGCCTTAGGCGTTGAGGCCTTCAGTGGAGTGTGGAGTGTCAATAGGTCAGGATGTGAGAATCCAGGCTGAGAACTGGATATTACAACCTTTTTAAAAATTTCACTATCTTTGTGGGCAGTGATGGCTTAGTGTGCAGAACCTTGCTCTTGGGATCGAGGTCGCAGGTTCAAATCATTGCACAAGTTCTAGTGAAGAGCAAGTTACCATCCGCTGATGATAGCTGCCTTTTGTTCACTTTGTGTCTGATTAAATGTGTAAATCATCATATTGCTGACATTCGACAGAGCACTTGTTGTGAAGTTGCTGTACTCTACAGTTAAGATTTAACAAAGTTCTACTGCAGCACATACAAAATAAATACCTTTAATAAAGTTTTTAAGCATTTCCTGTCACATTGGAACCCATTTGGTCAAGATTCAAGATTATTCGTCACCTACTAGGTTATACGAGTATGACCAGCAGTGAAATGTAACTTGATGTGCTCTGTGGACTATACAGAAATAGAAATATCACGTAAATCTTTAAAGAAATATATGTATATATACATATGTACACATATTCATACACACATTTACACACTATATATATGTACTGAGATTCTGGGAATAAAAAAGTGTGACCATAAGTGTACATAATGTTTAGACCCTGTTGTTGCCCAAAATTAAACTTTTCATTGGGCAGTTGTGATGGCAGAATAACTAACTTATTGGTAAATTAATTGTGAGCTAGGCAGAAACAATAAGTAAAGAAATTCACCAAAAAGATAAGTGGTGAAAAGGTTTTTCTGGAAAAAGTTGACTGGCATTTATGGTCATTGGCTCTATCTAAAATGCAAAACATTCTGCTGTTTTGGTGGTGAAAATTTAAGTATTAAATCACATTTGAGAAAACATTTGGGGCTTCTTCTTTTTAAAAAAAAAATTAAAAATCTCAATATATTGTTGAAGCAGTAGAATTTGACATCAAACATCACAATATAATATCTATGGTGATTGATTAAAATCACAGCTGTAATGTTAATGATTATACACTCACTCTCGTGTTCTGTTGTTTTAAATATCTAATAAAGCACATTACAATCGCACTGGGAAAAGGATGTGATCACAGTATGTGATCCATATTGTTCAGCCATAGCTATAGATATAGGCAAATATTAGAAATAGGTTTTTACATATCACTGTGATTTAAAATCATTTGAATGTGTATGTTTCTTCACCCCAGGTGGCTTCATCACAGCTTCCAGACAGGTTTGCACATTCTGCAAGTAGTCCTGGGCTACATGCTAATGCTGTGCGTCATGTCCTACAACATATGGATCTTCCTTGGGATCATCTTGGGGTCTCTTCTGGGCTACTTCTTGGCTTTTCCTCTTCTAGGTTATGAAATGACAAACATAGGGAATTTGAAAGCATAACATGATGATCTCTTCGGGTTTGTCTTAATCGCTTTGGTCCACTACCAAGAATGGGAGATATTGTTGGATTTTAATGTAGGCCCAGGAGACTTTAAACTCACTACTGAAAGTAGACCAGGTACAGTTTTACCATTGTGCAATAGGGTGGGGTCTTTCCTACAGTGCACTGGGTTTGGAAGTTGAGAGATAAGTCCTTTTGTATTGTTAAGGGTCTTGTGCTCTGAACCAGGCAGTCAGTGGATACATGATCATCATGAGTCATGTCGGGTGAACTCTGATTAGTGGTTACCTTATGTACATTGAGTCAGTCCTGTGGCACTTGGTCTGCACTGTTTAGCCCTGGTAATGTGTGTTTTCTGATAAGCACAGGAATATTAAGTCTGTATTTGCAATGTGAATGTATTTTTAAATGTTCGATTGGGGCAGCATCTGGTTTTTGGTCAACTTGGATCATTGTAGTTGCAGTGGTTTCACACTTGTGATGGAGTCAGCTTTTCTCTACTGCAAATAAAAATGAGGAAAGAGGCTCTGAAAATCATGTGGCTTTAGCTAATGTTCACCAGCAATACCTATACAGTACTTATGTGTCACGAGGGAAGAGTGGTTTAAAGGGCCTATGGTTTACTTTAATTTTATTTTGTTCTCCAGAAGTATTTGTAGTTTCATTTACCAGAACAAGGCATGATTCATTTTTACATGACCATTTGACACATGACCCCTTGTTCCTCGTTCCTTGATCATGTTTTTGTAACAGTGCCTTAAAATTTGATCTGTATAAATGACCTCATTCACCTTCAGTTGGAAGTGCTATATATTCAACAGGCAGTGCAGGTGTGTATGCATGGATTTTCCTTTATCACAAAAACAGTAAATGAAATTGTTTTGCAGCCAATTTGTATATATAGACTATGTAACGCGAATGGTACAGTTTGAACGAAACTTTAACAATGTTTACATACTACATCAACCAATTATTTCAAATCACATTGGTTTGACATAAGCCCTTTTAAAATCCTAACATTTCCAACTCTAAAATGATTACTTAATTTATAAAAATTGTTTGGCTACAGTTTATTGAAAAGGTAATTAAATAAACCTTTCTATTAATTTGAATGTTGTTACACTGAAAACACTAGCTCATTTTCATAAAAATTGTTTATGGAGTTTATTGTATTCAGGTGCAGGTTAAAGCAGTTTTGAGATACCAGCAGCCCTTACTGAGATGCTACAGTGTAGAGCTGACTGAGAACTGTTCTTGATTTTGTTGTATGCACTTTTCCACCTCCATGAAGTAAAATGTCAGTCACAGCACCGTTACCAAACAATCAAATTTCAGCTACAACATTCAAACGCTGATGTGATGTACAGTGATTAAATGGAAGAAAAACCTTTCGGAATCTGTGTTTTTTTTTATTCATTTATCTCCATCTTACAAAATATGAAAGAATATGCAAACAACAGGATTATATCAAATAAATAAATTCTTAGTGAAGATTGCATAGAACTAGGACTGACATGCTGAATGAAACAATGACTGAGCACAAAATGTTAGTTTACCATTTAATAATTCTGCTTTTGATGGGTGTCATTAGTTTAAACTAATAAAATAACCTGGACTGGAAAAACCACTGGGCCCATAATGGAAAAAGGCTATTTTTGAGTTCTACTCTTTGGCCAAATAACAGGAATTGGAGTCTGATTTGGTGTCTAAGCACTGTCAAGTGGTTCAAGTAGAAGAAATGCAAATAAGCTTGGGTGAACAGTAAGATTAGATAAGTCAGTGCATCAGCATTAGTCTTTAAAAGGCAGTTTTGTCATGTCTAACCACAAGTCAGAGCTACTGATTACTATTACTTTGGAGCGAAGTGACTCATTCTGAGAAACAAAAAACAATGAGCTCTTTATGTACGGTATGGAGGTCAAATGCGACTGCATTCTACATGAACTGCAAAACAATATTTTCACTAAGAACCGCATTACTAACATGTAGAGCTACTGTTAAAAATAATAAATATACAGTTAAAACTAGAAATATCAGGTCCTCATTTCCCTTATATTTAAATATTCAGATAGTAATCAGTGTTGGAATATGGTCATATTCCATTGTCAAAACAACAACAAAAAAAACGCGTAAAAGTATAGCAATATAAAATAAAGTATAATCTATAATGCTCTGATGGGCAGACAGTTTCATATAGAAAGTATTTTTACCTCATTCTAAGAATAATGTATGTTTTTTTAAGCACTTGCACCCTATAATTTGGTTTTCCCAGCAATCCAACATTGTTTAAATGTAAATCAGACCTCTTAAAAGGGCTAAGCAATCGGATAATATTTACTATTATAGCAATACATATCATCACAATTTTTGGGCCTATGATGGAGGACGTGAATATTTAAGAGAACTGACCAATTCTTCATTACACAGAGCATTAGACCTGGATATAGTGCAGTGCGTGAAAAATTAAATAAAATGCATTGTATTCATAGTTTTATAGTGTCTTTTTGTCAAATGTGGTTCTTTCATGAAAATGGCTTAAAGTATCAATTATATTTTATGCCTTGTTGCCTGCCTCTATTATGTAAAACAAAGTCTGAAATTTCTGAGACAACAAATAGTGCTTGGTTTTGTGGAATAGTCAGAAACAAAACAGGTCATTAATATGAATATAAACAAAGAACATTATGAATGCATAAATGCAGCTTGTGCTAAAGTTTCAACAAAAAGCTGACAGGTGTATGAAATTAAAGTTGACACTATAAAATGCAAAATAAAACAAAAATTATGCTTCACTTGGCTAGCTGCAATGTCAGCTTTAAAATAAGGTTTGCTGAGAGAGAGACACCCCCCCCCCCAAAAAAAAACAAAACAACAACAACAAAAAAACACCTCAGCTTCAAACTTTCATTTGAAATAAAAGAGTTTCTTTTTTTGGTCCATGATTCAAATCTCGGACACATCTGCATCATCCTCTGTAATTTCCCCTTTTGCTCTTCCTGTTGATGCACCATGAGGCACTTTACCTTCCTTCTCCAGTGTCACAGTCACCTGCTCTGGATCCACTATTTCTTCTGCCATTTCCAGTTCCTTTGTGATTGGCTGAGGCTCCTCCTCTTCTCCATGCTCATTGGTTGGAGACTGAAATCCACTGTCATCGTCATGTCTAGGACTGGAGTAAGCAGTGGGCAGGACTTCTTCTACATCAGAGTCTACACTGCATTCCACATTGTTCTCCTGAACTGCTATCTCCAACTCCTTGATTGCGCTCTTGACCGCTGTGTCTCTTGGCAACACCTCCATCACTGTGGTGATGGCCTTTACCTCTTGCCCCTCCTCCAAGTGCCTCACTCCATTAGTTAGCACTGGGTCACCGCCCTCTTCTGATATAGGAATGACCACCTCCATCACAGGGTTGATGAGCTGACGTATCTCATCAACACTGTCTGGAGAGCCTGGTTCTTTAAGGGTCGACGACTCCACGGGGCTTTGGGGCCGCTGGTGGAGATACTCCGCAGGGCTCGAAGGCCTCTCTTGAACATCTTCACCCATTTGTGCCTCGGTTTCCTCAGGTATCTCTTCCACCCCAGGTACTTCCAAGCAAGACCCATAAGGCAATGGAGCCATGCCTTCCAAGTGGATCATGGAAACGATCTGTCTGCGTTTTCTATTTCCTCCTCCAGCCTGCTCCTCTCCTCCTCCATACTGTTGGGCCCAGTCGATGGGATTTTCTTCCAGCAGATGCAGATTAGGGTCACTGTTGGTCAGCACAATGCTATCCCTGTATAGGTTGTGCTTTCTCTGGACAGCTGCCTCCTTCACCACTGCACACAAAGTTCAGCACAACACACTGGATCAGGATCAGAACATTAGTGTACACAGAACAAAATTATGCTGTAAGCGTTCGTTTTGTTATTCGTATAAATACACATTGCACTTTGTGTGATTTAAGACTAAATTTACTATTTAAAATATAAAACAATTACATCATATCTGGAGACATAGACTGTTCAGTAATGTATATCTAGCGTTACATCACCTTTACACGTGTCAAAACCTGCTCCAGGTTCAGAAAGGAAATATGCTGAAATTAAAACATGTACAGTCTTACCCATCATGATGTCTTTGGTGACAGACTGCAGAACCACCTCCTCAAAAACATTCTCAACTAAAATGAAGCGGGAGAAGTCCTCAAAGATTAACTCGCTGAACTTGGGTAACTCCTGGGATGCAGACAGAGAGAGCAGTTAGATAAAAAAAAAAAAAAAAAGATAAATGAGGCAAATAACAAAAGCTGTTGTACTCACAGGAGTGTAGACTGGGTAGAGCTGTTTCAGCATGTATGGGATGATGATCTGCAGGAGTGCTTCTCTAAAGAACTTTTTGCGCACTGTGCTACTGTCATAGTCATATTTCTGCAGGTGGACAAACAACAGGAACACATGAAAAAGACATGCTTTTGTTTAAGCTCTGAGGTTATCAGACAGCAGAGCTCTGCTTTTCTCCAACCTCCTCCCAAACAGAAAAGCCTTTTGAACAATTCCCACTATTGGTTATTAGCAGTTGTTGAAATGCAGACGGGTTATATTACTGTCTCACCTTCAGTACACGATCCTGACAGCACTGGATGATTTTATAGAGCTGCTCTCCTGACTGTCCATCTAGGCTCTGGTGCAGCAGCTGCTCAAACGTGTGTACTGCATTGTCCATTTGCTAAAATCAGTCAGCAAAAGAAACTCAGTTCAAGGTTATTGTCATTATACAGATGCAAAAGTTTACTCAATTTTACACTTTGTTGATCAAGCAGGACATGCCATGAGGACAACATTGCCAACAAACACTACAAGTCAATTGATACATTTTTAGTGATGTATTTAATTAAAAAGATTAATAAAAAAAAAGATTATTATGATTATGATGATGATGATGATGATTATTATTATTATTATTATTATTATTATTATTATTATTATTATTATTATTATTATTATTATTATTATTATTATTATTAATAATAATAATAATAATAATAATAATGTTTTTTTATATCATGCTTTTCAAGCCTCATAAAACATATACAACCCAAAGAGAAAAAAAACAATATTAAAAGAAATCTAGAAACAATAAAACAATAAAAAAGAAATAACAAACAAATAAAATAAATATATGCATAAAATACAAGGAGAGAAAACTAACTCAGGTGTATGTAATATTAAATATAAATATTTTAAAGATTATAGTGACTGTGCCTGACAAAATGACTATGCAAAATAATTCAGAGCTTAGGAGCGTAAGTAGAAAAGGCTCCATCGCCCATAATGTTTAGTCTGGGGTTGGGAGAGGGTTAAGCAGTCTGCTGGGTGAAGAGATATGGTGTATACAGGGTGAGTAATTCACAGAGATAAGGTGGAGCACTACCATGAATGGCCTTGTTTTAAGAGTGGGATTCTTAAATGTCACACACTGGTTAATGGGATGCCAATGCAGATTCCTTAAACAAGGGTGATCTGATTTTGTGGGGAGGTACATGTGAGAATATGAGCACAGCTTTGCACATATTGCAGTTTTTGGGTAAACCAATATAGAGGACATTACAGTAGTCCAATCTACAAAAGCATAGACAAGATTTTAAGTATCAGACATTTGAAGTAGTGGCTGGAACCTAGAAATAAATGATTCATTATTGTCTATTGGTTAATAGTGTTGGTTAGCAATGCTTGCTTTCCTCCAGTTCTAAACGAAAAACAAAATGTGGACTTCAAACATGTCTTGGTTAACTGACTACATCTCAGGTAATTGAAAATAGTGTAAATGTGATTTATTTGAAAGAAGTATTTGTTAAAAGATATAAAATGATAGATACAGTGGTATTTTAAACACATACATTAATTGTGCAGAGTAGTATCGAAACAGACAGTGTTTTCATAGGGTGGAGTGGAAAAATATGCAGGTATATATTTGTAGTGCAGAATGTAAACAATGGTATGTAAATAGGCTAAGACAAGATAAGATTATAATAAATAAATAATATAAAAATTTAGTAAATAAGGCATATGTTATTTTTTTTTTTTTTTTTTTTTTTTTTTCTTTGTTTGTGTCTTTCTTTATTTTTTTTTTTGTCCTGTTCTGAAAGTTAGGAAAGAAGAAGGG
>JBBIGC010000024.1:12388036-12425452 GCA_037576955.1 Lepidarchus adonis
GCCAAACATCGCATAAGCCGAGGTCGATCATGTATTGTTTTATTGTTTCTGCTGATTGGCTGAAACGGTGACTGGCTGCATATGTTAAGGCATATGTTAAAGTGTAAACAGTATAGGAGGACAAGAAATATTGCAAAACAACATATTGCACAGAGGAATATTGCACAGAAAGAGAGAGCATATGAATATGAATATTAATATTGCACGTTACATGTGATGGAGTTTCAATTGTCAATCTGTGGCATGTGTGTGTGTGTGGTCAGGTGCAGGTGTTGATTGTACAGTCTGAGAGCAGCAGGAAGGAAACACCTCCTGAATCTCTCCCTCACACCTTGGGTGCAGTAGCCGCTCACTGAAGGAACTGGCTAAGTGAAGAGCTTGGTTAGTAGTTGGTGCTGGTTTGTTATAATGGTGGTTAGAATCAGTGAATAAAGTTTGGTCAGTGATGGTCTAGTGGTTAGGTTGCAGTTTCAAGACTCTGGAAGGTACCGTCCCACTACATTGCTCCCTAGGTGCTGTTAATAGCTGATCACTGCTCCATGCAAGCACATGTAATGGGTTAAATGCAGAGCTCAGAATGTGATAGTGTGTTCACAATGACAAATACACACTTTTGCTAAATAACCAGTGTGTATTGTGTAGTAACTAAGGCTTGAACCTCTAAATTTTACACTAAGATGCACAATTTTTGTTCTGGGTATTTTGCCTGCTGTAATGGAGTTTTGCCACACGATGGCAGTATCCCTTCATTCATAACAAGGCCTCTCAAGCCTGGGTAAATCCTTTTAAAACCTGCCATTCCTTCCTCTCCCTGCTAGGTGTCACTATTTTTCCAAATATTATATCAGGTCTTTTTCAATTTCTGTACCAAACTATGACCAAAGACACATTAACTCAGTGAAGGTGGAATATGGGATGTTTGGCAATTAGTATGCAGATCAGAAATGAAAACCGGTTTGGAGAGAGAAGAACATGAACTAACCTCTCTCATAAGGATCTGAGCTCTTTGAATAAACACAGAAGGGCTGTGCACTTCAAACCTCTGCTGCAGGCCTTCTAGACTCAGCTGCTCCATTTTCTCATAGCAACTCTGCATCTTTACTGGGTGGAAGGCCAGCATGGAGATTTTCTCCATGTGCTGAAGAGAAAAAGACAAGATAGCTTAATCACATTAATACAGGGTTATTAATAAAGGGTCACACAATTCTGAAGAAGTCACACTGTGCACCACTCATCATATCATTTAATTTTAGGAAAGCAGATTTCCATTGATATGCTTTGCTGGATATGCCAGCCACCCCCAAGAGGAAAGTCCCACAAGAAATACAAAGCACAAAAATGACTGTCTGTGTGGAAAGAATCTTACAGTCTTCTGGTCTCCTCACCTTTCCAAGGGCCTCCATGCCTCCATCATTGAGTGTGTTCTTGCTGACCTCAATCATCTCACGAAAGAGGATGTCTCTGACCTCGGAGAATCCTCGGCTCACTGGTTCCATTAGTGCCTCCAAGATGGAGTTGATATAGGGCTGTACACTGTTCCTGAGGAGCTGCTCAGTCCGCAGATGCACTAGTGCTGTGGACACACACACACCAACAAAACTTCCCATAACAATGAAACCACACACAACAATGGAACCACCAGATTTGTTTATGGATCTGTAATCCTTATGTTTATTTATCATCCATAGCCACATTGGTCAAGCTGTGCTCCAATCAAAGGCAATGCTTTAACATCCCGCTGCCATTTACTTTATCTAAACTGTTGACTATGTAAAAATGCAGTCATGCAGGTCCCCTGTCTGCATGAAAAGAGGTTCTAATACAAAGTCCAACACACTTAGCACAGTTTTTAAAAAAAATTCTAATTAAAATTTTATTTCTCACATACACAGTCATACACAGTACGATATACAGTGAAATGCTTTGAAGAACACCCATGACCTTCCATGACCTTAAAGATATACCTTAAAGATATAATTTATTATATAATAAATTTAAAGACACAATGTATTATATAATAAATTTATTTGTTCTTAAGGCTTTGAGTTTTTTTTCATGTGTACAGCACTTTGGACAACTGAGTTTTTTTTAAGTGCTATAAAAAAAAAATTATATATATATATATATATAGCCAAGACTTAAATTGAAGTCTTACATCAGAAAGAAATATAACAGCAGTAGAGGAAAGATGTGAGCTTTTTTTTTATAAATCTTAAGAGGTATAAAGAGATCACATTAGGAGAAATGACCTAATTATTTTTATTGTTTATTTATAGAGGAAAATGGTCCAATAATACATGCCATTCAGTGGCAAAAGTATGTGAAACTCTAAAATTAGTAATTGTAAAGGTGAAACTGGGTGTTTACAATAAAGGTGATTACAATCAAATGGGAGTGTGTGCCATATTTTAAGTTTGATCTTCATGTTTGTGAAAGTGCATCATGGCATAAAGAAAGGAGATTTCTGAAGACCTCAGAAAAACAGTTGCTGAGCAAAAGTTATTACTTAACATAAATCTTCACAAATATATTAGAAAGCACTGCCTACACACACACACACACACACACACACACACACACACACACACACACTTACTTTAGTGCCTATGCTAAATTAAATTTGCTACTGGTGCGGTCTGTGGAATGCAGTTCTTCCAGCAGTGCTCTAAGAGAAATGAGCGCAGTCCCTTTGCCAAACCTATTTTTGGCTAGAATGATGAGGGAGTATTTTCAGGATGCAGTTAAGGCTAATCTGTAATGTGAGAGAGGGGCAGAAAGGAGTATGAAAAGGGGAAAACTGAGACAGAGTGAAAAAAGTACCTGCAAGTAGCTGATATGCTGTGTAAAATATGTGAATTTTAATGCTGATAGTCTTGTGTGAAGTGGAAGAAATATGATGGCTATCAAAGGGTATGTCTGCTATGCTGCTCAGTCCACAGATGCACCAGTGCTGTGGACACACACACACCAACAAAACTTCCAATAACCAAGAAACTACACACAATAACAGAACCACCAAATTTGTCTGTGGATCTGTAATCCTTATGTCCATTTATCATCCATAGCCACACTGGTCAAGCTGTGCTCCAATCAAAGGCAATGCTTTAACATCAGGCAGCTTTGTGAATTGTGTGAAAGATCACACTGTTAAAAGTAGACTGGGCATATTTTGTAGTGTCATTTCACACAAGGCAAGGCTACTGAATGTGAGGCCCGCAGGGCAAGGTTGCCCTACAAGGATGATTGATTTGCCAGAACCCTCGCCCCACTCCCTCAGACATTGGGAACATTTTTATATAACTTCTAATTTTTTTTCTGCATTTCCTTTTCAAATTAAATCATTGAAGTATTTTTGTTAATAAAAGATGTACTCATGTACTGAGAACATTTGGAGCCAATGTTAAAGATCATCCGAGTTATTGAGTTTAAAGGCAAGGCTGTGACTGTAAACCACATGAGTATTTAAAGAATACACTTTCTGCAACCAACACGCAATGTGTCAAATCTTCAACTAATAACTAAAAATACAGAGGGTTTTTTGTGGTAACTTTGTCCCCCAGCCAAAACATTTGTGCACCTCAACTCCAAGGCTTTTCTCACCCCCAGATCAACAGCTGAGGGTGGAGCATAGACATGCTTCCTAAACAAGGCAGTGGTTACATCTCAGTGCTGTTCACATTTCCACTTACCACGGATCCTTCCAGAAATGTGGTCTTTGGAAGTGATGATTTGGTCCATGTCTGTGCGGAGTGCACTGTCCAGACGTGGACGCTCTGCCTCACAGGACTGAACCAATCCCTCATACTGCACTCGCGCCTGAGCCCACACCTGCCTGTACACTGCATCAGAGATCTACACCCCACCACACGCACACAAACGTAAAAAAGACAAAATAAAGACAGGGTTACAATAAATTATTTGTGCCATTGACAGATATATTTGTTTGAAAAATAACAACAAGGCTGTTCCTTTGTCCAGTGTTATTCTGGATATTGAATCGGAGATAGTAGTGCTTGCTCAAGGTTTTTTAAACAGGTGTCATGATACAGGTAGCAGCTCAAAGTACCTTAAAGGGATGTAATATATTTCAGCCACAGTCATACAAGTCATTCTGGATACTATTTTTATAATACCTCACAAAAGTGAAAACACCCCTCACATTTTTGTAAATATTTTATCATATCTTTTCATGGGACAACACTAAAGATACTATGGCACTTTAATTCAATATAAAGTAGTCAGTGTGCAGCTTATATAACTTTGCTGCCCATTCAAAATAACGCAACACAGCCATTTATGTTTAAACCGCTGGCTACAAAAGTGAGTACATGAAAATGTCCAAATTTTCCACAATTAGCCATTTTCCCTCTCTGGCGTCATGTGACTCATTAGTGTTACAAGGTCTCGGGTGTAAATGCGGAACAGGTGTGTTAAATTTGGTGTTATCGCTCTCACACTCTCTCATACTGCGCTGGAAGTTCTACATGGCACCTTATTGAAAAAAATTCCCCCTGAACATGAGCCGCATCTTCTAAAAATTATGCACAAGAAAGCCCACAAACAGTTTGCTGAAGAAAAGCAGAAGGACCTGGATTACTGGAACCATGTGCTGTGCTCGGATGAGACAAACACAAACTTATTTGGTTCAGATGGTGTCAAGCATGTGTGGTGGCAACCAGGTGAAGAATACAAAGATAAGCTTGTCTTGCCTACAGTCAAGCATGATGGTGGGAGTGTCATGGTTTGGGGCTGCATGAGTGCTGTTGGCTACAGTTAATTGAAGGAACCATGGATGCAAACATGTACTGTGACTCACTGAAGCAGCTGGAAGTCACTTTGGCCAAAAGCATCAGCCAAATGAATAAATGTAAAATGTAAATGAAGCAGAGCATAATCCGCTCCCTTTGGAAACTGGGCCACAGGGCAGTATTCCAACATGATAAAGACCCTGAACACACCTCCAAGCATGTCTCCAGACCTAAACCCTATTTAGCATTTGTGGGGCATCCTCGAAAGGAAGGTGGAGCAGTGCAAGGTCTCTAACGACCACCAGCTCCGTGATGTCATCATAGAGGAGTGGAAGTGGATTCCAGTGTAAAGCTCTAGTCAACTCCATGCCCAAGACAGTTAAGACAGTTAAAATAATGGTGGCCAAGCAAAATATTGAAACTTTGGCCACTATTTGAAAATTTTCACGTTTTAACTTTTGTTGTCAGCGGTTTAGACATTAATGGCTGTGTGCGGAGTTATTTTAAGGGGACAGCAACTTTACACTGTTATAAACTGTACACTGATTACATTGTATCAAAGCATCATATCCTCAGTGTTGTCCTATTAAAATATATATATATATTTTTTTTAGAGGGGTATACTATAACTTAATTCTTGATGTTGTAAAACCTTAACTCTTAACATAATCAAAAGTCCAGTTCATCACTAAATGTATTCATTTTAGTTTCCTTTTAATTATTTGAAATATATAAAATCCTAAAACATTTGTCTTTAACAAAATTGGTTTATAGCACTGGCTTGGTTTATAGCATTTAAACAATGACCCCCACATGGTAGAATAAAACACCAACATGTACAGCTCCACAGGGGGCAGTACTGACCAGCATCCAGTTCCTTTGTCTCTGCTGCAGCTTGCCCTTTAGCCGAGGTCCTATTTGCACCCTGAGGTCTGAATGCAGTTTTTCCATCACCAAGTTCGCCAGAATCTACAAATAAACAGTGTTATACAATTAGAAAATTACAGTTTGTGAACATTTCAAAATGACTGTGTTAAAATAAATGGCCCAAGAGTATTACATTAAAGAGCAGAGATCCTGTTTTTCTTAGATTAAATGTTTTCCTAAATTAGGGAGGAGGTTGGTATAAAAAGTGTAATTTCTAGACAGTGAAACTAAAATGTATTTAAATACATGTGCACTTTAATTACATCTGAATGGTTTGATTTCAAATGTTACACTGAGGATCAGAAGGATAAATCAAAGAAAAATGTGTTGTCCCAAACATAATGGAGGGCACTGTAAGTATAGTTTGCCCTAAAAAAACAACAACTTACAATTAAAATTATATATACAATTATAAAATTATAAAAATACACATCAAGTATGACGTACGTATACAGTAGGTCTGACTGTAGGAGACTTTTGGTTTTGCATAGTTATCTCTGGAAAGATAACGCAGGTGCTTATCACAAAGTGAAGGACTTTTAAGCTCTAAAACACAAATGATGTTTGATTGATCCACAGCAGAGGCACTTATTCCACTGTGGCGCTTTACTCTCAAACTTTGAAGTGTTACCAATAACAAACTGAACAGAACCGAACTTTGAAGTGTGGTGACCACATCAGGGAGTGTGTGTGTGGCAATGTGTTCTCATGTGTGTTTAAAGAAACACCACAGAAACACTGTCTGGAAAATAATAAAGCAAAACATGACAAACACTAATTATCCCTAAATATTAGGATAACACCCACTCTAAGCTCACACAATCCTCCTGAATACGCTTGGAGCCTTTGGTGCCTTCTTCAGGGATGATACTGCGGCAGGTCACATGGAGGGCCTCACATGCAGCCCACACCAGTTTGGTTTTGTTACTGTTGTAAAGTAACAGGGCACATACACAGAAACTTTTTATCTTTGTGGGATATTCTCCTGTAAATATATTTGATGGCAACTACAGTAAATGCTACACTACACTAAGTTTTCTCTACGTGGCAAAAAAATGAGTGTGTATTTACTTAGAAACCCTCTGTATTTAATATTTGTGCTATTTCCAGATTGTTAAAATAAACTCCACTCAAAGAACATGGCTGATCCTCAGTGTCAGTTTCTTCCTCTAACTCAGACATAAGAAGTTTTCTGCCTAAACACTCCATCTCTGTAGATGTCTTGCTTCTGTGTGAGCACAGATACCAGCCAATCAGAGAAAACATGATCGAACATTTATTCTCCAACTAATTTAAAATTGCCAGTTTCATTCTAGGGTCAAATTCTAGGGCCGTAATCATATGGTACCTTTACATATTAGTATTGCTGTGAGTACCGAGTTTGAGTCTTGCTGCCAGTACAGAGTGTGAGTTGATATTTAAATTAAAATAAATATTTGCTTTTGAAGATAAGACAGCTGAACACTTTTAAGTACTAAAATAATCCAGTGTAGGTATCATTTACTAGGCAGCCAATCATGTAAAAAGTGCTACAGTAAAACATATATTTCATTTGTTTTTCCCTAATGTGTGTGAAGCACTTGTTGGGTTCCTTTGTTTAAAAAAAATCCACAAATTACAAAATGTTTATTATGAAGACAGAGTCCCCATACAGAGCTAAATACATGGCCACACTCACACACATGCCTACCTCCTAGTTAGTGGGCATTTTTTGGACCTGGACTGGATGGATTTGTCATTTATGAGGTGACAAACAGATCTGCTTTCTAACAGGAAAGTGTATCCCAACACATGTACCAGGACTAATTTGTAGTCGGTCTAAGAGGTCTGAGGAGTGTGGGGGGTGTTCAGAGTAGGGGAGTGTGAGGAAGCAAACATGAAACAAAAACCTGCACAATGTCACATGACCACAAGCATCTAACAGGCACAGGGTTGTTAGATTCTGTTTACTGCATATAAGAGTTTTCTGTTTATTAATAAACTGTGTGTGTGAGGTGAGCCATGTATTTAGGCATTTGTGGGGATGTGGGGATATATGTGGTTAAGTTTTAAAAGATGGACCTTTTTAAAAACACGTATTTATGCAAGCAGTTAATTCGTTATTGCGGATTCACAGAGAAGGTGAACTGAAATTTAGCCGCCACGGTTCCAGTAGTGACTCTGTGGAGGATTTGGGAATCTGCAGACCCTCCCAGTCTTCTCCTCGACCTGTTTCCATGGCAACGCAAGGGAGGGCACATCCAGGTGTGTGCCAATTCACACAGAGCCCTTACAGAAAAACACATGAGCAGCAGCCCACACCCAGCAGCAACAACAGCAGCAGCAAGCGTGCACACAAATGCTGCTGGTCCTGTGTGTGTCCCACGAGGCACTGAAATGGTGAGTGGGAGAGTGGCAGGAAAAGAGAACATGGCCCTGTCCCAACCATATGCACTGCACCCAAAAGTACATGCGTGAGCACACACACACACCTTGTCAATGGGCACTTTATTTTCACCTTGCGTCAGTTCTGTGCAGTAAAGGCCAGCGGCAGCAATGGTGTCATATGTGCACACACTGTTCATTCATCAGGGCATCAGGGTGTGTTCCAAAACAACAGCCTTTCATGTCTAAAATAAACAGTTACTGTGGCCATGTCCATGCTTGCACACGCATGGTGGGTCACACTGTGTGCACACTGTGTATTGTTAATACTACCTTCACTTTTTTCACTCTTCACTTTAAATCCATTATAAATATTCAGTAGCAGACATTAAGTATAAACCAGCATGAAGAGTGAGTATACTGAAAGTGTGTTTCTTCTTGAAAAGCACAAATCTGATTTGTTCAACACATGTTGAAGTTTATTTATCACCATTTTAAACAAATACTTATATAATTAAACCAAGACTACTTAAAATGCATGTGATATTAGGCCAAAATAATGCCATTACCAGGCATTGTTACCGGTAGCTAAAACAAAGCCACACAACTGACCCCATGTCTTTAAACATGTTTGTAAAAAGATATAGAACAACAATAATTACATTTGTTCATTTGTATGAGTCTTTTTTAACTGAGGTGAAGAAGCTAAATACATCCTCAGCCACTTGTTGAGCCCCTTGTGGAGATCAGAGATGGATGTGGAGATTCTAAACTAACCCAAAGCTGGTTAAAATGGAATGAGATTACATGTTGAACAAATGCTTAAAATATTTTTTACAGATTCCTGTACACAAACTAACCCCAATCCTGGAAAAAAACACATCAGGGTTAAAATTATGGACAAAATATCTTTTTCCATCATCTGTTAAGATGAAACAAACAAAAAAAAGGGCCAGCAATGCCATTTTTTAAAAATAGCAAATTAAAGTGAGTACAAATAATTTTTATTTAGTGTTTCTAACACATCAGTATGATTAATTCACTAAAGCTCTCTTTGAATGTTTGACAGATATCCTCAAAAAAAGTGAATTGTGGCCACAATTTCTAATTTGTAATGATTAAAACATTTATTTAAAAATCTAAATATTACAATTTTATTCAGCAGCAGTGCACACTGAAGCCAAAAAGAAGGGGAACAGAATGTCGTTTCTTATACATGCATGCCCATAGACAGTGGCAGTGAACCTACCATTACTGGTCAGCCAACAATACCACACTAGACACACACTTCTTCTCCCAGACATGCTGCAGCATTAGGTTTTTATATGTGTATAAAATGAATAAACCAATAAAGAAACCAAATCCATTTTCATGTGTAGCTATTCAGCAACCAGGCAGCATAGCTAAATAGTACAGAGCTAAACAAACAATGGTAGTATTCAGGAAGCACTGAAGTGAGTATCTTTTTTCCAATATATGTGTGTGAGAGTGCTTCACTATATGGGATTGAAAATCACAGACACAGACATGCAGAGGCCCACACATACTCCAGTAGCTCATATCTCTAATAATATGTTTGATCCCTAGCTGGCTTTTCACTCTCTGGTTTAGACATAATTGAGGGTTCAGCTGGCTCCATGACATTAAAGCACTGCAAGGCAAGCTACGGCTATGAATTAAGTGAACGACCAAATGCTATGAGCAAATGGATCCGACTTGCTTCTCTTAAAAGATTTTGAGCATTTAGAATATTTTGCACTTTTTGTACAATCTCTGTATATTAGAGTTTAGTTTATATCTGTATTTATTTTATTATATTGTATGGACAAGTGTCCATTTATACACATGTATATACACATATATATTCATACTTATGTTTATAATTATAAATAGTATATGCATATTATTTTATATGTACTACATACTTATATATATATACACACACACACACATATATATATATATATATATATATTGTTAAGACTTATATTTATAAATATAAATATCCATATCACATATTCATATTGTAGATTGTATATTTGTTCAGTATTCTTTTCATTGTATATTTACATATTGTTGCCGTTTTCTTTTTTTACTGCTGTGCTGGAGACACGCCATCGACCAGAATCAAATTCCTTGTATGTGTTTACTCACATACTTGACCAATAAACACGATTCTGATTCTGTGGTGGTTTAACCTAATGAAGATGATAAATCTCTTCCATTTATGATACTTTTAACTGTAGAATTTAGTGGAGACCACTTTTTTTAATGAGGAGGAGGAGCTATTTAGGTTAATTCTGCTGTACAAATCAAATATTCATGTTTATTATACTAGCATATTAGAAACCTACAATAACAAGATGTACTAGAGCCAACAAAAGTGCACGTCATCACAAAACAAAATACGTTCAAATTAACTTTAAAATGGGAGTCATATGTCTTTAGCTTCTGATAATATTATGCCTTCCTTGTTATGTGTAAGTGCAATACAAAGTAATACACTAATCAGCCATAACATTAACACCACCTGCCTAAAGTTGTGTGGGCACCAAGTTGTGTGTCACTCCCTATATACTTCACTGGGTTCCCATGATCCTATTCAGTGGTTGTCCTTCTTTGGCATGAAGCACTGCATACTGGGACCACCCCAAAAAACCTGATTTTCTTTAGGTGTTTTGACTCGGGAGGTGGGGTCTAGGCATCACAATCAGGATGCTGTCAAAGTGGCACATATCCTTATGTTTGCCCCTTTTTCCTGCTTCCAGCACATCAAATTTAAGAGCTGACTGTTAACTTGCTGCCTAAGTTGACCAACAAGCATGCAGTGCAAGTTTGCAGTTCCACCTAAACTAGAGTAAGGGCCCTGTGCACCTGCCGTACTTCCAGCACAAAGATTGGATTCAGTTCACTGTGAGGAAACTCCACCCTGACCAGAGGAGGAGAGGAGAGAAGAGGAGAGAGAAAAGAGAAAAGACAAAAAAGAGAGAAAAGATATCTTGTGTGCACATGGGCTCCTACTTTCTCTGCCCCTCAGTAACATACTCAGGCACTTATTCCCAGCCTGCCCCTCCCTCTGGCTTCCTTCCTCTTCTCATAAGATGCAAACAGCCTCGCTCCTGTCACTGAAACACAAGGCTTTTATTGGGACTTTTAACCACATTTAGTTTCTTTGGCCTTTTTCCCCCCACAGTGCACCCATTGCTTTAATGCTGCACTGCGCTAGCATGGACCCATGTGCAGGTATCTCCAGGATTGGAGTGTTGCTACCGTGCCGTAAACACACTTAACTCAACTTCTGTTTTTCTGTTGTGAACCCTTCAGATTTTTTCTATATTTCACAGGCTCAGGTTTATGCAGAAATATAGAAAGATTTTAGGTACCACTGTATATGTGGATTTGAGGATTTTGAGATTTTGCCTGTTAAAATGAATGATTCCAATGTATAAATTCTTACATTATTACATCATCCATTACTCTCCATGCTCATGGTTTGGACTATTTAGTGCCATGTTTACACACCAATCTGTCACATAAATAGGGGCTCACCCGTGCAGGATCCCCACACATCATGTCCCAGGTACCGTAGAAGCCCTTGGCCTGTCTGTAGAGCCGCAAAGAGTCGATGAAGGCTGGTGTCAATACCTTGTTCTCCTCTGACAGACCTGCAGGGGGCGAGAGAGTGCACAGACATCAACATCTGCTATGAGAAAATGCAGATTATGACTGATGATACTGGTTTGTCCTGGAATGTTTTCACACCCAGACATTAATTACAGACATTAGTGAAATTTGAGAATGGATTACCTACAGAAAGCATTCTTCCTCTGAACTGGTAATACTGCCAAGTCAATTTCATCAGTTCTGTTAGATATAGCACGTTATAATGACTGGATGATGCATAGGGCTGTAAGACGTTGACAGGATGTGATTTTGCCATTATTCTGCTTGCTGTTATTTGCCTGATATTATGATATGTGTTGCAATAAAGCAAAATAACATGAAATGGTAAAGAAAATTTGTAATTAAAACTTTAATTTATGGGATAATTAGATTGCTTTCTGCAAATGTACACAAAACACTAATGTGAACCTATGGATGATTGGCATAAGTCATTATGATATCAACACAAGGCAAACAACTTTTTGAGCAGCTATCCAGTGGGACCTATACAATTAGCATGACTGAGCACATTCAAGGCTACAGCACTAACACGGACCCAAGTTTGGCGAGCTATAGAGGTAGAAATGCATACACCTGACACTTTGCACATTGTGGCGAGTGTGAGAGACAAGGTTGGGGGCTTAACGAGGTAAATAACATGGAAGAAAATCTGTTCTATGGCCCTTTTAACGTCAAGAGGCGAGTTTGACGAGATAACAGGGGCGAGCTAACAGGGTTTGACTGCAAAGAAGTTCTGCGGTTCAGAGTCAAGTGTTTACCAATGTTTCATGAAGACAATTTAGTGATTTACTTTATATAGCACTGATTTCTGTGTGCATAAGATGCATTAACTCACTAAAGCAGTAGTTGGTAATGTGGGTAAAGCAGTCTTTCTTACAGAAACACTTCAGTGAGAAATGACCAAATACATTAACATTTACTCAATTAACTCAAACATTAACTTAACAGAACTGAGCCCATCAGCTAGACAGAAGCCAGGAAAGTCTGGTGATAAAGAAAGCACTTAGTAGACAGATAGAGATAGTAGAGAGAGAGAGAGAGAGAGAGTGAGGCGAGCAAGCATGCATGTGTGCGTGTGATTAAACACATTGATGTGTAGAATATCAGGTCTCTGGGTAGAAAATTCAGCATTGCCATTCTTGTTGATATGAAATAAGACTTTTTCCTGGTGTGTGTCGTGTGTGTGTGTGTGTGTGTGTGTGTGTGTGTGAGAGAGAGATTCTGTGACTCAGGGTCTGACAAAGACAGGAAGAAGGACGAGAGAAGGAGAGAAAGCAGAGTCTTTCAGTAGCAGAAAGGCTTCTGATACAGAGAGGGGGGGGGGGTACAGGAAAATAGCTGGTTTATCTTGGCTCTATGAGAACAAGCTCAGGGCATTTGTCAGCAGACTGAGAAAGTCCCTACACTCAGAAACAATGAGCTAAAATCAGATGGAGCCCTGTCTGTAGTAGCGCTGTTTACCGGTAAACCCTCCTTGTGAATAGTAGAATGTTCTTTAAGCTGAAAGTGTGTCTGATCAGTGTTTGTGTGGTGTTTGGGGGTGGGGTGCACTCATGGTCAAGACAAGATCAGTCTGCTGATTTTAGTCACTACAGCAGACAGGGAGGGTGGCGTGTGAATGGGGAAACGCTGGGTAAAAATAGAGCATGTGGAAGCATTTAACACAGCTTCCCTGTGCCCGATGTGTTCCCCTCTGGCGCGGTTGGAATCATTGGCTCCAGGATGGTCTGTACTCAGGGATCCTGAGGCACTGCATGCACATTTAAAGTCTGTCTGAGCATGTCTTACTCCACACAGACAAACACCAACTAATCTGTGGTTGGTGTGTGTACCTAGTCATGTGAAAAAGTTAGAACACCCCATTAAAAGTTCAGTTCTTCACTTAAAACATTTTCACGTCAATGTTTAATCTTGTTTTTATTTATCAGTGGAACAGAACGTGATTTACTTGCAGGTAAACAACAAAAATTAACATATATGTACATAAATAAAAGATAAACAAAAAAATGCTTTTGCTTTGTTGTACTGAAGAAAAAGTTAAGACAAGAGCTAGTGTAACTTTAAATATTCTTACAGATGTTCTAACATGTTCCTTAACCACCCTCTACAACGCGGTAGAATTCACAGTGTATTATATGATGGTCAGGTCCTGCTTTACCAAAGCATCTCCAAAATATGACACTTCCACCACCATGCTTCACTGTTGGTATGAGGTTCTTTCCTGGAATGTTGTATTTGGTTTACGGTTGATTTATGTTTGCACTTTCACATCAACAGTATCAGGAGCCTGCTGTAGGTCCGGTGATGACATTTTAAGTTTTTTGTAGCCTTCAATTAGCATCTTGCGGTCTGCTCTTGTGGTGAACTTGCTTGAATGGCCAGACGTGGGGATGTTAGCAGTTATTTTGGAAGACCTGTAGACTCCCCTACTCAATACTCTTCAAGAACGTTCTGATCCTATTTAACTTCTTTAGAATGTGTCCCATTTCCAATGTCCTAGAAAGTTCTCATAATCACATTTATACAATTATCCTCTTTCACTTAGTTCTGCCAAGTTCTTTACATGGTTCTAAAATGTTTTAGAAAATGTCAACTAATTCTACAATAGTCTCCCCAATTACAGTTCTAGAATGTTCTAATCTCATTCATACTTTTCTAAAATGTGCTCCTTATTCTAGATTCTTTTCTACATTCACAGAAAACCAGACATTCTTATGTAGTCAAAATGCTCATACCATAGAAATGTTTTGGTTTTCTACCTTTTAATGGTAGATGCTGTCTTCCCAAATTAGGGATGGGAATCACAGGATTTCTCACAATATGAGACGATACGATGCTAGCATCATGCTACCCAACAAACTCCCAGAAAGCAACTCTTTCCACCTCTTTTCCACCTGCATTACCCACCCATTTTCCAGGACCAGACACTACATAGTCTACAATGCATTGCTCCCCATGAAACGCGCCTTCCAGTACAGCCAGCTAGTTTTAACACAGCGTATACCAGACAGATTATGGAGGGTTATGTTTCGAGCTGTTCTAAATTACTGTTGAAGACAGATCAGCAAATGCTAGATATGGGTGGCGACATGCAATTTTGCACACTAGCTATCCAGCGATGTGTGTTTACTCACTTGACAGGGTTTCCTTGTAGTGTCATCCATCGATATGAAACAAGTGTGGGAAAAAGACGCACAGAGATTTGCCCAACATAAAATACAGAGTAGTAGCGACACCCATGAGTCAAATTGACAGGAAATGTTTATTATTAAAAATATTAATATTGGCTTTAACGTATGGATTATTGTATTGCATGAGCAAGGACAGTGTGGGCTGAGTGTGCCTTGTCCTTTTCTTTACACCTACAGTGCCACATTACAGAGTGATCATGCTTTATGGGAAAAAAAATTAGTTTAAGTAGTGAAGTTCAGCAAAAACTGAAATGGTTTCTTGGCTTTCTGAAGCAGATCAATGAGGCTAAATGAAATAACCTTGAAAGTATTTGCCCTACACAACTTTAAGAAGAAAGCTGCTGCACTGAAAAGCCTTAAAACAGTGTTGTAGAGCTTTCTCATTGCTGCAATGTGCTTTTCAGCCTCAAATGAGTATTTCAGCCTGTGGATTAGACAACTTTAATCAAAAATCTGCTGCACAAAAAAAAGCCTTAAAACAGCATCATAGAGCTCTCTCGTCGCTGCAATGTGCTTTTCAGCCTCAAAGGAGCACAAAAACAGCACTTTGTGCAAAATCTTTCATGACTCAATATTTTTCTAAATTTTCTTTGTACTGTCTGTAAACATGTGGTGGGGAAAGTGTTTGCCCCATTGAATAATGTAACGTGATGCATAAATTATTACAGACTTGCCTTAAAGCACTGTTTCATAATCTTAAAAAGAATATCTTATGCCTCTTCTGCTACTGTATGACACACAGTTATCTTTAAAAGCAGCCAAAAGTACACCACACAACCAATGGTCAGATTTAGTAGCAATAAAGCCCCAAACAGAAGGTAGGATATTCCAGAGAAAAACAACTGTAACAACTTGACTGCACTTTATTATTTTTCATTGTCTAAACCGGGTTGTAGGGAAAAGACCACTCACACAGGCTGAGCTGTACAGGAGAGGTGGGCTGAGTGCAGCTTGAGAGAGATGGAAAGAAGGGAAGACATGAGGGGGAGGGAAAACCACCAGTGACTGATTGGTCTCACGAGACTGGTGGTCAGAAGCGGTCACAGATTTTCAGTAAGATGAAAAGGCTTGTACTTCAGCCCAGAGAAACAACCTTAACTAACACAGTGTGCTCATACTCTAGGACTTCAGCTTCTCCAGGCCAAGGATGACTGATGTTATGATAAGGTGGCCCCAATCTGGTATTTTAGAAACTCTGAGCGATTCATACAGACAACTTATATACAGAATAAGAGTTTAGACACAGAACAGTTACACTGCAGTTATTAAAACACTGCTGAAGGAAGATTTCCTATTACTTTCTGAGCTGAAACAAATATCTGATACAAAAGTCCGGCATCTCCTTACATATCGTCCACTATAACTCTGTTCTACTGCAGTGATGTACATACTTGTATATATCTGTGAACTGCTCCAATGGATTTCATTTTAGAAATGGTACATACTGGTTTGTCTGTAATAATTTACGTAGCAGTTTACATTATTCAATGGGGCAAACACTTTCAAGGTTATTTGATTTAGCCTCATTGATCTGCTTCAGAAAGCCAAGAAACAGTTTCAGTTTTCGCTGAACTTCACTACTTAAACTAATTTTCTTTCCCATAAAGCATGATCACTCTGTAATGTGGCACTGTCGGTGTAAAGAAAAGGACAAGGCACACTCTGTATGGCACTGCTTGACTGAGCGCAGGAGACTTGGGTTAAAGCTGAAGAGGAACTTCCCAGCAGGTAGATAGCAGAGTAAGCTTGGCTGAGAGATGCCCCAGGCACATAAATCTAAAGTCTGACTTTGGCTTTTAGAACATTGACGGAATAGAGCATGGATTATTTTGTGTTGGATGTATCTCGTTTTGTCTTGTTTCATATTGATGGATGACACTACAACACGACCTTTGACTGAGACTATGTGCCTTTTGGAAAAGAAACGTTTATCCCATTATTAATTATCTGTAAATGTTTCAACTAAAACATCAAATGTTTGAAAAAATCTCATGATATTTGCAGACACAAACACGCTGAAAACAAGGGCATCTGTCTTCTTGCAGTGCACTTTAGCCGCAACATAATCTTACAATTGTACAACAGAGTCAGCCTGCTGTTTCATTGAGCCATTTTGGTGAAACAATACTTCACCACCAAGACATCAGATTCAAAAAGGCCCGGTTGACAGGGGTGTGACTGCTTCATATCAACAAACTTGTCTGGTTGCCATTGTGACAAAGACAATGAAGGTACAAACACAGATGAGTAGTACAAGCACATTTCTAAATACAGTGTGGTAGTGCCTTTTTTGACTAGTTCAAAGAACATATTTCCAAAAGGCTCGAGTGTCACCAAGGTTTATTTTAGTGCTGCAACAACGAATCAATTTAATCGATAAAAATTGATTACTTAGAGTTGGCAATGCATTTCATAATCGATTCATTGTGTGTCGCGTGATGTGGAGATGTTTGATTATTTATTAAGAAAATAATTATAAAAAACTTTAGTTGACCGCGGAGCACACCCTGTTTCTCTTGCACGCACATGGATGCTAGCCGAGTTAGCGCCTCACAGACAGGGTGGAGCAAACATTTAAACAATGAGCGGAGGAAGATAAATCTGTGCATTTCACACTAAATACCCAGAAAAAGTGTGTTAACTGCAAAATATGCAAAGCAACATGGCACGGGAGCAGCATGGCAATGATCCAGCACCTGAATGATCCTGGTTTGATGAGGAGGAAGGGAGTTCAACAGCAGGTAAGTCACTACAGAACCCTACTTTGTTTGGAGTTGTTTTTTCAGAAAATAGCATTTCTTATGCTATTTCATGTGTCTAGATGTATCTTGATTTAAGATTTTTTAGATATCTGGACTGAAAACAGGACAAAAGTGCTAAGTTAGAAAAGCATTTTTTGCAGTGTATATTCTGTGCTTTGTCCCATATAGGTTATTATTGACAAATATATTCGTGTGTGTTTAATTTTAAAGTTCTTTTATAGCACTTGGTCATCTTAAGCTGTGTTTACATGTGGTGTATAAATGAACCTTGCACTTACTACATTGATGGTAATAATTTAATGAATAAGCTTCAAATGAACTTGAGAGAGACAGAGAGAGAGAGAGAGAGTGTGTGTGTGTGTGTGTGTGTGTGTGTGTGTGTGTGTGTGTGTGTGTGTGTCTCTCTCTCTCTCTTTGAGTAAAGGGTCCTTTACACAACTAAGAACTAAAACAAGTATTTATGTATGTAAGTATGTATTTATAGTTGATGTAAAAATTGTGCTGTCACACACACTCATAGTATCTTTTTGATTCCAGAAAAAAAAAACAGAAACCATGAGCGGCTTCTTGATGGGAAATGCATCATGTTCACCACAGCAACCGCTGTCTTCACAGACAGTTTCTTCAACATGCTCGTCACTGACATGAGGCCTCAGTCGATGGGTGAAGATGACAGCTTCACTAAAAGTCACTGTTTTTGAATAAAAGGTTAGAAACCAATGCTTTTCTTGATTTTTTGGCGTCTATCTGATTCATCGAAAAAATTATTAATTGATAATTAATTGATCATTAAAATAATCGTTAGTTGCAGCCCTAGATTATTTGGCAAATGTGATCTAAGGTTTTATGCCCCTCTCAGTTAGAAGTAAAGTTGCCACCTTTCAGCTCTCTCATGGATGCCCTTCACCCTCCCAGTGTCTTGAATCATGACCACTGACCTTATCTGAGATGAGTGGGGCCTGCAACTCCACACACATCTGTATGGGTTCCTTTATGACTCCCCATGTGAGTTGCTGCTTCAGTCCTACAGCAATTTTGGAAGGTCAACTACTTCAGGAAAGTTATATCACCGTGTCATTATCTGTTTCAGCATTTGGAGAATTACTGGAGATCCAGAGCCTTTGAAATGGGTGTTAAAACCTTTACAGACTGATATATTTATATATTTTTATAACACTCATCTGTTTAAACAATTTGTTCTGATTGCAGCATAGTACATTACTTGTTAAAAAAATTTAAAAGTACTTCACATTTCAGTGGATAAAACCAAGTACAACCACAGCAGTAAACACACTTAGCACAGTGCACTATTAACCCCCTATCTCACCCATCAATCCACATGAACTCATTACTTTTTATTTTATTACTGCATGCAGCTCAGCAGTCCCGTATTACCAAAAAGCATTTAGCAGGAGTTCAACTGCATTCTATTACCGTATATGACAGTAAATACTCACATTTTTTCAAAAGAGCCAGCAATGTAACCATGGATCATTGTATGTTGAGTGCGACGTGACTCGGCAAAGACAAATACTATTACACTGCGCTGTGCATTGAGGCTTTAGGAATAACTTTGTTTCTACCAAGAATATAAGACTGGCGACCTGCAGACTTCTGCAATTGAGAAATATTCCTCTGTGTGCTTTACTGCAGAAAATTAAACACTCAGTTTTTGGCAAAAGCCTGCTTACCACTTTCCACTCAGTCATAAATACTAAGCTACACACCCACACATACTGAGTAAATATCCCCAACCATCTGATCATGGTGACCTGCAGCTCTATATTCAGAAATTTGTGGTTGATGAGGCAGCTGTGAACAACATTGTAGTTCCAGCTGTGAGGAAACAGATGTGTGTTGCTCTGGGCTTGGTACACACTGTTTAGGTTCACATCAGGAACGTGGGCCAAGTCAAATGGCATGATTTTGCAATTGTTATTTGTCTAGCTAACTAAGTATGACCTACCAACATCTCTCTCTGTTACGTTTTCTCCACACAAACCCTGTGAAAGAAGAACTAGAACAGATTACATCCTTCAACACTACTAGTGGGGGAGCAGAGAGACAGGTCTGGCTTTCCTCAGAACTGACAGAATGAGAAGGAGGGAGTGCATGAAGGAAGATGGCAGTAGACGAAGGCAAGGATTAAATCTGGGAATGATAAAGATTACTTGACTAAATATAGGAAAAAGGATAAGATGGAGCAAAACATGGAATTTTTAGTCCTATTACGGCACAATATAGAAAAGGCAGATGCTTGCAGATGCTTTATGGAAACACGAATATGAGAAAATGATATTAAATGAAAGATCAATGTTAAAACTTTATTGAAATGAAAACTTGAAAATTAAGAGCACAAATAAAATGAGGCATAATTCCTAACAATATTAATGACACTTGCTTTTATGTGCCAATTCAATTTTATCAGCTCTACCAAACTACTAAGAGAAAAAAACAAAACAAAACATAAGTTAACAACAATACAAATTCAGGTTTAAACACACAGTGAAATGCATCAGCAGAGCAAACTCAGGGACGCAAACAGAGTCTGGCTTTGTGTCATCCATATTTTCATTAAGGAGCAGCTTGTCATCCTTTATCCTTGACTTAATTACCAACTTAGTACAACCCAACAGATTACAGAGTCAGATTTTAACTAAACATCCAAAATGCCTTTCAGGAACTGTTCGTGTCATCCAGGAGGATGAGAGAACAAAAGAGCAAGAAAACAGAGAGCATAGGGGGTGAGAGAGAGAGAGAGAGAGAGAGAGAGAGAGAGAGAGAGAGAGAGAGAGAGAGAGAGAGACTTTTAATTTACTGAGTGAGGGAGTGGTCCTTCAAGTCTTACTGTCTGTGGTTCTGAAAGTTGTGATGACATCACCTTTTGATAAAGCACATTTGATGTTTACATATCCAGACAGGCTCCACCTAGATAACCTGTGATCTTTCAAAGTGCATGATGGGAAGGTGTTGATTTGCGGTTTGGTGTTCGCTTGATCAACACTGCGCTCAGTGACAGAACTATAGTCTTCTACCTGCACAATTAGAACAAGTCTGCTCCTGTAATTCTAACACTGCACTCTTTTTATTCTGTCCTACCAAACCCAGGCTGTGTTTAAAGACAAAAACAAACAGAATACTCTGTGTAAGTAAAAGGCCACACACATGGACACAAAAATACAAGGTGTGTCTTTTCAAGGGAAAACCCTGTCACTAAGGAATTAGAGACATGGGAACAATGTCACTGCAAACCAGCTGTAAAAAAACACAACATTGCAAAAGTATTTTGTTTTGGTGATGCAGACAATTTGGTAGAAGACACGCCCTTGCCCCCATCTCTATGCAAATGTACAGTAATGAGATCTCTGAAGCGTTTAAGAGATCATTACTGTCAGTAAACAGCATGGCAGGTAATACTGCACCCAATAAAAGTGTCAGCTCACAGAAATCCAGATAACGCTACAGAACCACAGTTCAGTTGTGCTAGTGTCTGTCCACGTGTTTGTACTCTCCCTGCATTGATTCTGGTAAAATTATGGTTATTGTTATGACAATCACACTATTTATTGTTGCTGTTATTAATATCTTTATGTGCAACTTTCATGCATGAAATGCAGCTCAAAATGCTTTATATAGAAAAAAAAATCAAGAAAGGAAGGAAAATAAACACAGCTGTATACAGTAAGCAGATACTGGTAAACGATCATGTAAACTGGTGAGAGGAAGTTTGTCAAATCTGAAAGATGAAACCAATCATTTTTGTGAAGTGGTTCACAGAAGAGAAATGGAACTGGAACTGGAGCTTGCAATGTCTACTACACACATGCACAATATACAAGTATAGCCATTTCATTTACTATCCAAAAACAAAGAGTAATAGAAATGTTTATAATAGTAAAATTGTGGTAAATCAGAAAAGGTTTTTTTTGTACTAATACCTTACAACACAATGTATGTACTTTTCTGAAAAGAATAGATTAGAAAAAGTGAAAACATTATGGCAAAGATCATGTAAAACTATTCAGGCATGGGGCTGTATTCAGAGTCATTTTATGAAGTTACTTTATGTGTGGAAGCTTTTTTGAGGCATCAGACATCCTGGTTCCATCACTAGTAAGTATCTCTAGAACAGAGCTCTTCTAAATGACATCCTACTACATCTACATCCTAATAAGTTAATTCCCCTTTAAAGTACACTGACTAACTGCTAACAAAAGGTGTAGCAAAAGCTTTGCACTACGTACTGTTGAATATTGTGAGTTTAACTCCCATGTCAGAGCAGAACTGGGCCAAATACATTGGATGTGATTATGTGAAATGTGTGAATACATCACATAAATCATAAGACATGTAGTACTGTACTCCTCAGTGTTGAAACCTTGTATCTGTAATATCAATTCAATGTATGCTTCTTAAATATACACTTGGCTTTAAAATAAACTTCTCTAACACTCTACTAGCATTGTCACACAATGGGAATGTGTTATTTCAGGCAAGATTTTTTACCTTTTATCTTTTTCTACCTCTAATATCTGTTCCTGCATTTTTACTGATACTGGCCAAGTACAATCCCTGTACCGGACTGTTTATATATCTGTCAATTACATCAGCAATCAAAAAATCAAGTGATTATTTGAATGATTAACTGGAATGATCAGTATCACACTATATCCACCAAAGTACTTTACGTTAATTATTTTAAAAGATCATATAAAATGCATAAAACACACAATATACAGAAATGATCATTAGTAGATGTCTACCAGACTGTGCTTCTTGCTTAATGAAAACAGCAGAAGAATTCCAAAGGCATTATGAAAAACTAAAAGGCATTATGGCAAACTAATTGCTGCTGCTTTATTAAAAGGTACATTTAAATAAGCAGTTAAGCTCAATTTGTGACAAGCCTGGATCCAATGCCATAATTCCACTACTCACAATAAGTTAGGGATATTGTTATTTACATAATTGCTTTTGCTATTTGCTCTACATTTTAATGAAATAAGTAAAAGTTCCCTTTGATATTACTAATAATGTATGAGAAGAAACTCCATTTTCATTTGTTTAATATTTATTACCCCAAAAATTTATTATATCAGTAGCGGGTGTTTCCACCATTTGCCGCAATGACAGCTTGACAGCGACGTCTCATGTTCCTCACTAGCTTCATGATGTTGTTCTGAGGCAATGAGCTCCACTCTTCCACAAGTGCTACACCCAGTTCTGCCAAGGTCGTGTGGGGGTGCACACGACCTCACCTACTTCACCAAAGCAAACCCTGGGGACCATGTTGACCTCAGCGTATTGCTCACCTCGCTTTCTCCAGCAACACTGACCCGACACTCATCAGTGAACAGGACGGTACCACTGCTGCATTGTCCGGGTCACATGGTCTTGTGCCCACTGCAAACATTTACAGCGGTGTCTTGGTGTCAGTGGAGTCACCTGCAACGGTCGTCTGACATTCAAGCTAAAGCGATGGAGTCAGTTGTGAATGGTTTGTCTGGAAACCCTAGTTCCCCTCGCATTTCGTAAACAGGCTGCAGCTGTGTGGCAGTTGCATAACGATGTCTGAGTGAATAGGTCCTTAGGTACTGGTCATCGTTGCGGCCTGTCACTCGTGGGGCTCCACTCCTGGGTCATGAACTCTGCCAGTAGTTCTGTGTCTTGATGCAAGTCTGCTGATGACACTTTGAGACACACTAAGTTCACGAGCAACATCTGACTGCCTGCCACCGACCCAAAGGCAAAGTGACATCGTGTGTTCATGGCTGTTTGAATGATTAACTTGAAATGACTTACTGACAATAGCAGCTTTTTATACCCAAAGAATGTTTAAATTGATTCCACATTGAGAAAGGTTGTCTTTTGGTATTGGCCCCAATATAAGGCACCTGTACACAATGAGACCATTACATGGAAAACACAAAATAAGGTGTGTCTATCACCCTAATACAATTGCCTCCCTATCCCAAAAATGTCTGAAGTGAAACAAACACTATATGTATCACTAAGTCTATCCCTAACATATTGTGAGTAGTGTATATTACATATTAGTGGCTCTCAAACGGGTCCTCAGACTCTCCAAACCAATCCTGCACCAAATCACCACAGTGATGGAGCATGGACCATCCGAAGGTCTCTGAGGACTGGTTTGAGAACCGCTGCCATATATACAGTGCAATAGACACCAAAGGCAGTCAAGTCAAATTTATTTCTCTTCTTTTGTTGTCAAAAAGCAGCGTCACAGAATCTGGGTCCGAACCCCTAATGAGCAAGCTGGAGGCCGACAGAGCGGAGGCCCAGAAGGTCAACACCGGATAACAATAACCAATGAGAATCAAATGAGAAGGAAACAAATTAAAATTCTGGTGGTGGGGGGTAAAAACCTGTAGCTTGAACAGATTTGGCATATGCATACAGTGTGGAGCATAAAGTACAGGGAGATGGTTCGTGGTGGACAGGCCCACTGGAGAACGCATATAGCCGACTCCACTTAACACGGTGTAAGGATGTGTGAGTCTTTAACTTAGGTGCAACTCACACGAAAGCAAATTCCTTTGAGCTCACCCTTTGATTCTTTTGAGCTTCTGAGCTTTGAGTTCACGCTGTGTGACTATTGAGTCATTTTAAAGGAATCCAAACTTTCAGTGACACAAACAAATGCATGCACACACACACACCCTGCTCTGAGTTTAGAACAATGGAAGTGATGCAGGAGAGAGGTGATTACTGAGGGTGTAACTGTGACAATAATGGCTGCTGAAAGTAGTGCTTAAGGCATATGCAAGATGCTAGACTGTATATAGAAACAGAGGAAGACTGAGCTTGTGAGAATCACAAGGAAATAGGAGCAGAGGATCCAACCTCAGAGAAAGTTTGTAATAGGGTAAGAGGGTGTAGACTAAATAATTAGACAACAGATGGATGTGTGCTTTTAATGTGTGTGTCACATCGTGTGTGTGTGTGTGTATGTTTATGTGAATTGACGAAGAGTGCACGTTCATACGCTGACTCACCGTTGTTGGTATGCCTTACACAGTCCTGGAAGACAGCAAACCACTTCTTCTGCTCTTTCTCAGTCCTCACATAGAAGTAGTAATGGCGAGCGTAGGGGTGCCACAGGAACAACAGAAAGCTGGAGGCACACTTCAGAAATGGGGAGCTCCCTGCTTTAGCCTTCGTATCTAAAAGCACAGTGTGACATTAGGACGGGAAAAATAAAGACATGTTGTGTCACATGAACATCCAACAAACATATTAAACCGGCCATTGGAAGCTTACACTGCCCTGGCAATCTGAGCAGAAGGGAACTGAAATAGCTGTGTGTGTCTTCAGATTTTGTATGATGACTTTTGGAGGAACTATTTTGGCCATAGCACACGATAGACTAAACATTACTATTTGCAATAGTAGTTGTCCTTTGACATTAGAATGTATTTTTCAAAATCCATATCTGATCAATTGACCCTTCTAATACCTTTTGTCTAAATTCTATTATTCTATGCTTTGGATATAGGACAAAAATCAAGAAAGAAAAAAAGGAAAACCAAAGCAGGTATACACCATGATCAGACATTGGAAAGATTGTCAAAAAGGTCATTTTTACCAAATCAGAAATTTGATTTTTCAGAATTTTCAAAATTTTTGTTTAAGAGTGGTTTGATGTGACACTGACTACCACTGACTCCACTGACCACTGACACTGACTTCCTGTCTAAAGTGTTGGAGACAGGAATCAGGGCCATTTTATTTACAATCCAAAAGCAACAAAAATTCTGGAATACATTTATTTGACTTGTCTGAGCCGCACTGTAGTAGGGGTGTGTTTAAAAGAGCAGTGGCACTTTTAGTTTAAGTACTACTTTTTTATTTAGTCTGGTGTATGCAGATGGAGATGTAGTAGCAGAATTCATCCACAGTAGACTGGGGAGGGGGGCTAGTTTAGTGGAGGTCCCATGCATTAGTATGAACAAAAAGTAAGAAAACTGTGCTTAAAATTTTTGTTGTACTGGAAATACCTGCAACATTTTAATCTAGAAATCACAGAAGTCTGGACCAAATCTTGATGAAGGATGATGAAGGATGTTGCACAGAGAAATTGACTTAAATTTGTCCAAACTGATTTGCAGACCTTTTACAAAAAACTTTTAGTTGCAGTTATTGATGCACAATGGGCTCACAGCAGAAATATTTTGCCACTCATTACATATTATGTGGACAACATAGTGAACACACCACAGCACACCGTGCATCACAATGAACTGTGATCTCTGCATTTAACCCATCACACGTGCACACATGGAGCAGCGGGCAAGGGTTGCTCAAGGGTTCCTCAGTGGTGTTTGGTCTGGGACTTGAACCTGCAACCTTCTGATCACGGGGGCAAAGTCTAACCCCTGCCCTATTGTTGGTACAATTCCATTACAGAATGGTCACTGGAATAACAGAATGAAAAATCTGAAACTGCTTTTGAATTGTGGTCCAACAGAATGACCCTAAACAACAAACTAATGAAACTCACCTAGATAAAAATTATGATGAATTAATGATGAACTTAAGGGCCCAAGGGCTTAAGAACTTCAGCTCTCATAGAAGGCCACTTCAGAATAGTCCAACATTTTGTTCTTAGCCATTCATGGGTGCTTTTAGCTTTCTGTTTTGGGTCATTATCCTGTTGGAGGACCTATGACCTGTGACAGACCAAGGTTCCTGATGCTGGGCAGCACATTTTACTCCAGAATAACTTGATCTCTCAAGATTTCATTGTTCCTTGCACAGATTCAAGAGTCCCTGTACCAGACACAGCTAAGCAGCCCCAGAACATAACTGAACCTCCCACTTTCACAGTAGGTACAGTGTTCTTTCCTTCATTTGCTTTATTTTTACATCTGTGAACATGGAGCTGCTGTGTCTTTGCCAAAAACCTCCAGCTCTGTCTCATAAGTCCAAAGGACGTTCTCCCAGAAGCTTTGTCTTTGACTTCATGGAAGAGGACTGAGGAGGGCAACACTGTTGAAGTCCACTTTGGCTTAAACAGCAACGGATGGTGCAATCTGACACAGATGTTCCTTGTTCTTAGAGTTCACCTCTAATCTCTTTGGACGTTGTTTTGGGCTCTGTGGTTACTATTTGTATCATCCATCTCTTCAATTTCTCATCAATTTTTCTCTTGCAGCCTCGTCTATGGAGGTTGGCTACACTCCAATGGACCATAAACTTCTAAATAATATGTGCAACTGTTGTCACAGGAACATCCAGTTGCTTGAAGATGGTCTTTTAACCTTTGCCTTTAACATGCTTGTGTATAATTTTCTTTCTAATCTCTTGAAACAATTCTCTCCTTTGCTGTCTGTGGTTCATACTGTGGTTCACACCATAATACCAAACAGCACAGTGTCTACTTTTCACCTTTAAAATAGACACTGACTGACTGCAAGTTTGAAGACACCTGTGATGCTTATTACAGAACACACCTTAGTTTAACTTGTCCCTCTAGTCTTTTCTAGGGGTACCACCATTTTTGTCCAGGGCAGTTTCATTAGTTTGTTGTTTATAATAATTCTGTTGGACCACAATTCAAAAGCAATGTCTGATTTTAATTTGTTAATTTTTCGTTCTGTAACGGAAGGGTACCAACTATTTTGTCCACATGTGAATGTAATGTTGAATCATTTCCTTACTCTTTGGTTAAACCGAGATACCAGTGATCCTGCCATACTGATACGAACCAATTCCTGATACTCTACTTTGGTTTGAAATTTTTACCACTGGAACCCCCTCACTCCTTCTGAAGAGAGCCCATATGGACAGAACCATGCTCCACCTAACTTATAACTCAGTGAGGCCCACCTGTACACAGCTGACATATCTTTAAATTGAAACAGTTATTGCTATCATTTTGTATTTATTTATATTCTTTTGTCTGTTATTACTACAGTATCTGGTGTCAACCAGTGGATGGGTTCCCCTTGGTTCCTCTCAAGGTTTCTTCCTACAGCTTACTGAGATTTTTCTTGTCTCTGTCATGTGCTCATTAGGGGCTTGGACCCAGAAACTGTAAAGCTGCTTTGTGAAAAGCACTACAGAAATAAAACTGAATTGACGGAGTTCTCATTATCTAATTTTAAAACATGCATAAAAATCGTATGTTTTAGGTCATATTTATGCAGAAATATAAACAATTCTAAAAAGCTCACAAACATTCAAGCATGTTCCTCTTCATTCCCCTAGACCCCAACTTTTCCCTCATCCTAAAAAATCCCTCACCAGGCAGGCAGCAGTTGAGCAGTTCCAGGTACTCCTCCATGGATGTCAAGGCCTTGTATCCAGCACAGTTGATGATTCCTTTGGGGTGTAGGCCTCGGTCATGGGCCTGGAGAAGACAACACAGTTCAGATTAGAACTTGCAGGACAGGGTGTTCTCTGGGCTCTATCCAACTCTTTCATGTAGATAGACAGATGGTGTTACCCATGAACAAAAAAAGTAAAGGATTTTTAAATCCAAAACTACCAGATAACATGACCAGATTTAGTAGATAGTGTGCCTAGAGCAAGATTTCGAGCTTGTTAATGCTTATATGAAACTGACATTAAATCTCTAATGGACAAAAAAGCAATAAATCAATCACTCAATTTTAGATGTGAAGCAGCCAGGGCTCCACCTAGAAAGTTTCATACACTGAAATTTAGTTTCAGCCCCTTAAGGCACTTCAGTGTACGGTTTTTTGTCTACTGGTCTGTTGGGTGTGCGCTTATGACGCAGAAAAAAGTTCTCTAATCTTATTAACCATACTTACCAGTTTGTTCTCATAGAAGCTGATGTTATAGGAGTCAGCCACATAGATGAAGCGGTTACGCCACTTCTTACTCTCCTCCAGGTACTGAAACAGGTCGCCAGAGAAAATTGACTTGTCCTGCAATGGATCCTGGGGAGGGTAAATTGGGGTGGGGTTGGGAGAGTTAATAAATCCATCCTTGCTTTTCTGCATAGAACACTGAAAAAACACTAAAAAACACAAAAAAAACTTGGGATGAATAAATGGGACAAGGAACAACAATGACTGTTCTGAAGGCCAGCAAAGCAGAGACATGAAACTTTTCAATGGAACACACAAGTAGACATAAGGCCAACCTGTAATAATATCTGGCAGACATGTGGTATGGAACTTCTGTTTATGTCTGGAACATCTGAGCAGGGACTCAGAATTGCATCATGTGAGACAGATCTTTTGGAGCTTCACTGTGTAGTAGCCTTTACTATTTTAATGATCAAAAGTTTTTGTGCTGACGTCACCAAACCCGAACCTGAGTAACCATTGTGAAACATTTGTCCGAACTACTTCTGAAATGTTGACAGTTCATTGCATGATTTTTTTGCATGTTAGGGACAGTTTTGCATTCATTTTGTTTATAGTGCTGCTATTGTTTAAACGGTTTTAATTTTAGTCTTATTGGTCACAAAACTTCCATTTATGAAGATTGCAGTATTTCATAACCACCTGTTGTTGTCTATATACTGGGGCAGTGTTTGTACTCCATTTGATTGGGATATTTTAAGGGGGTAACCATAATGAGCAATTTGTTTCTAAACAAAACTGGATTAATATCTGTGTTAGAAGACAGCTAAAGGTGTGCTATTGGAAATTAATAGTGGTTTCAAAACATCTCTATTATGATGACTCAAACTGCCTGGGCCCTCTGTGACCCTCTGATCACAGAGCAAGTTCCTAACCACTAGGTCACCACTGACCGTGTACAGAGTAGAGCAATATTTAACATTATATTAACACCTCGAATACAGATCAGATCTATTGGGAAATACTGGCACTCATATAACACATCTCAGCCAATCACAGTGTGACATTTGAGCTAGTGGTAATATAGTGATGAAAGAAATAAAGTAACAACAATGGTAAGAAACCAAAATGCCTTACATTTTATATCAGTTTCCCAAGTTTAACACTTAAACAAAACACAGGAATAAGATATGAATCAATTTATAATGAGGGCTTTACTTTTCGGTGTAGAAGCTGTGACTGTGGGTTCCCTCCTCCCTCGATCTCAAAGCGTATGCTGTTAAAGAGCGCCACTGCATACTGCTGCTCATACAACTTCCCAAACTCTGCAACCACCTGCCTGGTACGTGCTGCAACACAAAGAAATATGCATACGACTGAGAGTCTTAGACCTTTACAACATACAGAAACAGTATTTGCCATGAGAATGCCATAGACAGCTGGACACAGGTCTGTAAGCTTTGTGATTGGCCACTGCAAGTTTCACAGAGAAAAATGAGGATATGCTTTTGGATTAATGAAGTCATTCATCTGTGAATTAAACAAAGTGGTTCCTTTTGCACACAAAGTTGTTCTCATTGTTAACCAAAGTGTGGAGAAGTGAGGCATGAAGAAGATGGTCTACTGATGGTCTACTGTCAACTGATGAGGATACTCTTACTCGCCACTTCTGACATAAATCTAACACCATACTTCTCATCCAATATCAGTGTCTGACCTCACAAATGTGCTTTTGGAAAAATGGTAAAAAAAAAAAACTTAAAAATCCTATACATTTTGTGGAAAGCTTGTCCAGAAGAAGGGTGGACCAACGTTATATTAAACCCTTAAGAATGTGATATCAATTAAGTTTATGTGCGTGTTAAGACAGATGAGTGAATACTTTTGACAATATAGTGTATCTTTTATTCTGAAAATTACTTTCAAGCTCACAAAATGAATAATAACAATCATACAAAATGTTGTTGTGTAATCAAGCATGACTCATTGTGCTAAACAGTCAATTGCTTCTGTAACAGACAAAGAGCTGCTTTCTGTATCTGTAAAAGGAAAATGATATAAACTGCACTGTTGGCTAATAGAAAGCGTGTTAATTTGGTCCACATGATCTGAACTGTGGGTTAAAATAAGGGTGGATAACAATAGTCCATTGGCCAATTTGGCCATAAAATGTAATGATCAGTGCATCTCTAGTTGGGAGAGCTATGAAGAGGAGTTATTCAAACTACAGTTAGCCAAAGGTCAATCAGTTGCTCAGGAAAACGATAAAGGAATTTGCATACCAAAAGAGCAATTACATAACTACATAACTAAAACCAATTTAAATTGCAATAGAAAGAATATAACTCTGGATTGATACATTTACATGTGTAAATCTGGTAAACATCCTTTCCCAAAGAGGCTTAGAATTTAATCATGTTACAAAAGAAGGTAAATGTAGTGATAAGATTCTTGCCCAAAGACTTTTAATGGTGTGCTTGCCCAGATGGGTGATCAAACTCCATTTCCCCCATTACTCTACACCAATATACACACATTTCAGTATTTGGCCACTTCAGTGTTACCTGCAGTAGAACAAACACATTCTTTACACGTGTCTCTTAAGCATTTTCCTAAAAAAACATCCATCAAAATCAGCTTGTTTAGATTTGGGTGTGAGCCAAAATAAAACAACGGCACTGGAAGCTCCTATGAAGCCGAAAACAGATCCGTCAGCTGGACTGATGATTGTGTGTGTGTGTTTGTGTCAGGGTTTCCACAAGCAGGAAGGAATAGGCTGTTAGCAAAGGAAGAGAAGGACACACATGTCTGTGTGTGTGTGTGTGTGTGTGTGTGTGTGTGTGTGTGTGTGTGTGTGTGTGTGTGTGTGTCCTGACTGCATTACAGTGCTCTACTCTAAACATTTTATTGTGTTGTATTTTAGGCAACAGTGGATGAAACAAAATTTCATATTCGTTCTCCACATTACTTATTCTCACATGTAAAGATTATGGTCATTCTCTACAAATAAATGTCTTATTTTAGTCCGTTTCCCTTCAGCATTCGCTCTGAGTGTGTATTCATTTGGCTTTTTGTGTAGCGTGTGTGTGAGTGTGTGTGTGTGTGTGTGTAGCTGTAGCGAAATTTGCTACATATATTTAAAAACAGAACTTACATTAAACATCTCAATTGTTTAAAAATGAATAATTCTAAATCCACATAAACATAGCTTTTAAAACCTACATAGATCATTTCATTTTGGTATAATTAAAATAATTTAAATGTAACTAAAGTCTTTCATTTTCAATGTGATATAGTGGTGGTGAGTCTATAGAGTTTAATATATCTAAAAGCAACCTCACTGGAGGTTATTACAGGACATTGTTAAGAATACAGTGCACAGAGCCTGATGTATTTGTGGCAGTAACGTCCATGTAGGGCTTTTTTAAAAAGGCAAAACAGTTCCACAAAAACTTGACTCTTTCTATTTCCACTACACCATTATCCACATTAAATTTACATAATTAAATAATAAAAAGACTTGTGTAGATTAGGGTTAGGTGGTTATTTTGAATAACAAATACAGCTGTATTAGTTAGACACTGTGACACCTGGTTCCTATAACCACCACTATAAATATTTTCATTCTCAATGTTTGTCCGTAAAAAGCTCCTTAACAACCGAAGAGACAGACAAACACTCCGCATCAATTACTAAAAGGTGAAGTAATTTGACTAAATCCAATACCCCTATAATTGATTAAAACTTCTGGCCATTAAGCCATTTGACTGGACTAAAATGCCAATGATAAACCACCCTTGGATATTCTTATTAGTCTAGGATTATCTTTAACGCAGGTCATGGCTTGGCGTCCCAAAAAGGAGGTAAGCCTAGTTCTAGACTACACAACATTATGAATGAACATTCTCTTACATTTATGCACCAACATACTAGGACACTGGCAACTAGGGCTGCAACTAACAATTATTTAAATAATCGATTAATCTGTAGATTTTTCCTGATTAATCGATGAATCGGATAAAAAACAAGAAAAGCATTCATTCTACCCCTTTTATTCAAAAACAGAACTAAAATCTTTAGAAAGTGTACAAACATGTTGCTCCTTAAGCTTTTATAATAATATAGTTCAATTATACTCCACATTTAAACACAGCTTAAAATGAACTTTAAAATTAAATTAAAAAGTACAACACACACAAATATATTTGTCAATAATAACCTATATGGGACAAAGCACAGAATATACAATGCAAAAAATGCTTTTCTAACTTAGTAGTTTTGTCCAGTTTAAATCAATCAATTAAACCTTAAATGAAGATACATTTACTAGACACATGAAATAGCATAAAAAAAATTCTTGTTTTCTGAAAAAAGATAAGATAATCCTTTATTGTCCCACAAGAGGGAAATAAAGTATTATCTTATCTTTTTTCACCTAACAATTAAAAATGTTAATTATATGAGGCAAATATCTTAATGAGATATTATCTCAATCAGAAGTTTAATCATCACTTAATTTTCTCATGCCATTTTTCTGGTCTAGTAATCTTGACTTAAGATGTTTTTGATATTTGGACTAGAAATGAGACAAAATTACTAAGAAAGAAAAGCTTTTTTGCAGTTTGGCTATACAGGACAACAGATTGAAAAATGAATGGTCCAAAAAAGGCGAGTGGATAAAAACGGGTCTTTAGTTTTGCAATGCAAAGTGCAAAATAACTATACTCCCCTGCTTTACTACCTAAAGCAGTTATTAACGAGCGAACGCTAACTTGTCATAACGAGTAAACATTATGTCCTCACTTACCCTGCTGTTCCCTTACCCTCACCCTCCCTTCCTCCTCATCATATTTTGCAGTTAACACACAGGTAACAATCAGTTTATTTAGTGTGAAATGCTCCCAAATCGCACTGACTTATCTGCCTCGGCCACAAATCTTTCCTCTTCCTCCGCTAGTTTGTTTATAAATGTTTGCTCTGCCCTGTCTGTGAGGCTCTAACTCTGCTAGCATCAGTGCACGCTAGAGGTAGACCGAGTGTGTTCACTCTGCTCCACACTCAACTAAAATTTTAATGTTTTGTAATAATCAATAGTCTCTGTGTCGCATGATACAAAAACAAATCGATTTTGAAATTCGTTGCCAACTCTTTTAGTAATCAATTTTTATCTATTTAATTGATTCGTTGTTGCAGCCCTACTGGCAACAGATTCACAAGAATCCACAGTGACCTGAAGGACGGTCTGACAAGTTTTAGCCAAAACTTGTATGTAGAGGGCCTTGAGTGTGAGAAAGTGCTGTGTGTGCATTTGTGTGTGAACTGATGCCTAAAGGAAGTCACTGATGGGACTGTACAGCAAGTTCAGCTGAGTTCCTGGAGCTGGTGTGTGCTGTATGTGGATAGAACCACCAGAATAAGACCAACACACTCTTGGTAGCTTAAAAATTGACAAGCCCAGCTGAACAATTCTCAAAACTAAATTGATCACTGAATTGTTAATAGAAGTACACACAATGCTGACAAAAAAGCTTTAAAATGCATTGAATTATCCTTTTCTGCACTTTAATGTACAAGAAAATTACATTTATGTTAATGTTGCTCCACACTGTCACTTTACCACCTTTACACAACTCACCTACAGTTTTGTGTTGTAGTTTGTGTTTTTGTTAAATATCTGATAGTAGTTTATATTTATTCTTCTCATTTTGCACTGCTTTTTATTATTATTATTTTTCTTATTTTATTGGATATATCCCCCCCCCCCCATACTCCTCCCCTGTGTGTATATTGTATTTAGTCTGCAATAAAGTATTCAAGTAAGAATTTAGTTGTACATGTACCTGTGCATTGTACACATGACAATAAATCTTGAATCTTGTATATTTTCCAGTAAAATAACTAGAATGAAGCTATACATAAGTTTGCATTATTATTTTATTGTCTGGCCTTTTATCCCATTACTCACCAATTTGGCAGAGTAGACTAGTCAATTACCAATGTGAAAGATAGACAGTTCTCAATGAGTCTGATTGTTAAATGTCGATCAGTGTCTAAATGTGAAGATTATTTGAATGAGTGAACATCAAATAGAAAACTGTCATTACCCTGCAGCTCTCTAAATATTGACCTGTGTAAGTGTAAATCCACCCATATGTTCATGCTCATTTATTTGCCAACTGCGTCATCCACTGAAGAAAAAATGTGCTTGAACACCAAAAATGGACACTCCTACGAATGTTGGTCTTCTTGTCGTATTAAAACTCTGAAAAAAGACGGACAAACTTCCACTCCCAAATACCTGCACCCAGTCAGCACTACTTCAACCATTAGAATGCCCCCACTGCTTTACTGTGTGTGTGGGCTACTTAATGGACAAACAGGAGTGTGACCAAGACATCAACAGACAGCAGAATTAACAAGTGAGGGAAAACTGAGAGGAGACAACGAGACTGATGTACAGGAAAATACAAGTAGAAGATAGAGAAGAGAACCTCACTGTTGTGTCAAAACATAATGATTGCTTTGCCATACCAGTTTCAAGAACATGTTCATACCTGCTTGCTCTCCATTTCTGTCTATTGGCATGCTGTTCTAGCAGCTTGAGTTTATAACAGAGGTCCTGGAGGTCCTGGGTGGAATTTCCTGAGCTACAACTACCCTCTGACCTTTTGACCTTCAACAGAGACATCCTTATAGGCGTAACAGGTTAAAGAGCTCAGGAAATACAATTGCACCACCATTGATTTCTAGAAGTGGTCTCTGAGCCATCTACAGATATCCTTGCTGACTCAAATAAGTGCAATGTCTTACCATTAAATTAAAATGATAATTCAGCTAACATCTAATTTACACAATTCCCATTTTGCCCCTTCCCATATTATCAAAATTTCTGCATACATATATCCAAAAACAAGTCCTAAAAGCAGATAAATATAACCCAGTTAAACAACTGAGACAAAAACAGCATTAAATTTGACCATTCATGTGGAGGGAGATCATCTGTGATTATCCCATCACAAAGCACATGGACAAAGTTACCTGATCTCACCTAAGGAACTGCAGATGCCTCTTCATATTGAACTCTTAGTTTTATTTGTTTATATTTTTTTGTTCTCATCACTCTCTGATATCAACCAGAGGAGGATAGGTTCCCCTAAGCACTGTATAAATAAAATGGATTTGACTTGATTTATTTATTGTTGATATAAAACAATAATATAAAATATTAAATTTGCAGTTTTTGGTGTGATTACCTTGTGCACCTAACTATTTCTGGTAACTATCCTGCACATTAGTTTAACAAATTTCAAACAATTCCTCCAAAGAGAACAAATTTGCGATGAATCCACACGACATGCTTTCTTCAGGGCCTCCAACATTACTATTGGCCTAAGGTCAGGACTTGTACTTGGCCCTTCTAAAACATTAACTATCTTCTTCTTTAATCATTTTTGGTTAAAAAAAACAACAACTTGTGTGTTTAGGGGGGTTCAAACAGGTCACTGAAATATCCTCTGGCATTTTCTTTTAGATTATTATTCTAAACTTCTCATTCAGACCAAACGTTCAAAAGTTTAGGTCCCATCCGTCCACAGAACATTTTCCAATAGCCATTTGGCTTGTCCAAGTGATCTTTAGCTAATTGTAATTGGGCAGAAATGGAGAGGCATGGCTTTCGTCTTGCAGCTGTGCCATTTATATTATTCAGTTCAGTGTCTCTTATGCTGATCTCATTAGAATTCATATTTGCAAATATTTAGGTGCATAGAAGTTCCTACGAGTTCCTTTGTGACTTTGTTTATGCTAAAGCAGAAAGCATACACAGCTTCAAGTTCTTCAGTACACACATCACCAAGAACCTCACATGGGCCCTATACATGAATACCATGGTCAAAAAAGAACAATTGAGAGCTTGCTGATAGGATGCATCACAGTCTGGTATGGGAGTCTGCTCTGCCCACATTCATGAATCACTGGTTCTTGAGTGGTGAAGGAACCAAGGCACATCAGGTAGTGAGGATGACAACAGATTCCCTGCCATGCAATATATTGTCTACCACCAGTGACTGCATTAGCCACACCTCTTTAAGTACCACCCAGCACAAAGACTGTTCTCAATGTTACCACTGTAATCAGTACAGTGACACGGTTTACAGTGGTAAACTGGGAGAAAATACAGGAGCATGGACTACAAGGCTCAAGAACGACTAGGTCATCAGGCTTCTAAACTCAAAAAAACTAAATACTCCACATGACAAAATTGTCAGCCTGTCTGTTTACTGTTTACTGTCTAATGCACTATGGACCATGACTGCTGCTACTATAAAAGTGCTAGATACCCCATGTATAATACTGTGCATTCACTTTACTTCTACACATGAAGCTTTTTCTTACACACACATATTTTCAATTTTTATATTTCTTATTAACATCTCATACCGTTTTATTTAAGTTTTTCATTTCATGTTTAATACACTTAGTCCTCTTCTCACCCTATGGCTTTCATTGTTCTGCTGGTCCTGTGTTAATCTACACGACTAACAAACTGAACTGATTAAAAATAATAATTTTTAATCAAAATTTTGTTCTCACAAATATGTTTTGAAATTTTACTAAACATATGAAAACTTAGGCTAAGATGCTCATTCAACAATGCTCTGGGTAATGTTAGTGCTTTAGGTTTTCTGCTTAATTTTTTTCAGAAGGATTTGCAGAAAAACTACAAAACAAAGAGAATGTTACATGTACATCTTACTTATATTTACTGAACTGTTAAAGCTGCTATAAGTAGCATTAACTCCAATGTGGAGATGTGAAAGGCCATTTTGGTTAGTTTAGTATGGATGTGTAATTCCCACACACAGGTTTATGGAGAGAGTTTAGTTTCAATATTATCAAATGAATATCACACCATTCACAAATATATTTCTTGACTCAGAAA
>JBBIGC010000024.1:12427328-12459140 GCA_037576955.1 Lepidarchus adonis
AGTTTCATTCCATATATTCAAGTTTCATTCCATATATTCAAGTTTCATTCCATATATTCAGAGTTTCTCATCTTATATATATACATATTTTCCTAAACAGCATGCCATAATATATATATATATATATACACACACAGTAATTTAAATTACAACTACAACATGTAACACACATACACACATAGTGTATATATGTTTGTGTATACATATATATACTTAAATAAGTAATAATCCACATGTAATCAGGTTTCAAGTAAAAATGAGATGAAAGTATCACTACTTATAGTATAATTTTATTGTTTTTAAACTAGACTAAAAAAACAGCAGCTCTGCCATAGCTGTCTTGGGTCCAAACCTTAAATAATTCAACAGTAAGGAGGTTAGCACAGCAGACTTCACCACCAAACTAGAGAAAGGGACCTGCACAGCCACTGCTACATATCTGAATACATTGTTATTTTTTCAGCACTGCTATGCAAGCGAAATTGCCATTATGGGAAAATATATCCCAACGGGGAAAAATAGACCCCGACACAAAGCGGAGTATATTTTCCCATAACGGCCGTCTCACAATACATTTTCCTGCTTATTATTATACAAATGCACACCAAAACGAGAAAAGTTTCCAAGTATTTATATTAATCGATTTTTTGCAGCTTCATAGCATGCGCTAAGAAATTACAGTTTTGTGGCTTGAACTGAGCAAATAGTTCTTCAGAACGTTCAGGTCGTCACTGAGCAATGCGCTCTGCTTTTTCTTCACTGAAACTTTCCCTCTTTTCCTGGTCTTTAAATTGGACCTACTCCCAGCACTCCAACACCTCAAGTTCAACAAAAATATTACAGTTTATATTGAAAACTTTAGCCATGTTTGCTAACTGTGCTAGCTGTGGAGTGATATGAAACCGCAAATCTGAAGCACAAAAAATGCCACAAGTCCTGGACACCTTCCCATTCATATTCAATGGAGCATTAGTCAGTGTTCGGAAGAGCCGTACAAATAATAAAAAATAAATATTGTGGTGGCAGTGCCTGGCTAACCTAACAAATACCTCCCTTTTATGGTAAGCGGGTGCGTTAGGTTCTGCTTTGTTGTTCCATATGTTAATTGTGGGCGCTTTTAGAGGTTGTTCTCTGTCATTTATCGTTTGGTAGTTTATCTTTGGAAAAAAGAGACAATTCCAGTGTCTGTGGTGGAATTCCAACACATTTCTGTCACTTACTGAGGAACTGACTGGGTGATCACTTGAACCACATTGGATTTAAAGAGAAAAATCTAAAAACTATAACTTTTCGTCTTGCAGACCAGTCTGAATGGATCAAACCGTGTCCAAATTGTAATATTGAACATTTTATTTAATCTTAATTTCTCAAATTTAAATCAAATTCTAATTTTATTTGTCACATACACAATCATACACAGTATGATGTGTAGTGAAATGCTTTGCCAACCGCCCACGACCTCAGAATACAAAACAAGAAGCAATTTTAAGACATTAAAAAGCGTAACAATAAATAGAGCAAAAATATTTTAAACTTCTAAAGAAGTATAAAGAATATAGAAAAATATAAAGAATATAAAACCTTATCTAACAGTATAAAAAAAGTATAAACAAAACTATATAACAGGTGCAAATGATATAAACAGGTGCAAATGGCAAATGTGCATGAATGTGAGTGAAAGTGCAGATGCAGACGATATTTCTGGGCATTATTCAAGGTCTGAAAACACATGATTTTTTAAATATTGATTAGTATTTTTCTGCATTTTAATGCTCAAAGTGCATGACTTGTATGTGGAATTCTGAGGAAATGTTTTCAGTGGTTTATGGAATGAAACAAAAGTCTTAATGTTCTTCAAACACAGAAAAAAACTAGAAAAAATGTCTCTTTTTTAGAGCGCTGATATTTTTGCCCAGTTTTCTCTAGTCGAGACCAGTTCCACTTCTCCGGTTCTGGTCTTCTGACACACTGGAAGCAGCCAAATGAATAGCACCACTTCTTCACTGGATGCCTCAACACATTTGGAGGGGAACAATGTGCCACTTCAAGCTCCGCCCATGCTGGAACTTTTTCATGGCTGCTGTGAATGTGGGTGGAGTCAACTGCATTACTCTGAAATGAGTAGAAAGAGTAGAAGCGACAATACTCGTGAAACCTTCGCTCATTTACCCCAACTGATGTCACCCAGAATAGTAAGCAAGTGCCACATGAAGATCAGGGATGAAAAGAAGGACGGGGAGAGATAGAGGTGTGGAGTGAGGGATGAATGAAGGAGTGAAGAATGAATGAGGCAAAGCCCTACTGCTGCTGGTTGAGCTCTTTCACTATTGAGACATTTATCAAAAGCTGAAACTGCTGAGTAAGGGAACAGTCACGGAGCTGCAAACACACACACACACACACACACACACACACACACACACACACACACACACACACACACACACACACACCCACGCATGCACAAACACGCACGCACACACAGACACACACACAGACACAGAGATTCAGACTGATAAATGCCATATCCAGGCTCTATAGCACTACAGCTTATAGCTGTACGTCCTTTCACACCCTCCATCTTTAGTCACTCAGTAGAGAGGCCGCCTGTTCACACGGCTCACAATGACCATATGCCATACGCTGTATGATGCAGCACATCACCAAACACAGCACTGACTCAGCCTACACAAAACAACCTTGGATTTTGTATTAGCTGCTTTGGTAACATGAGCACATGCATATATGCAGAATTACGGAAGCCTCATTTTTCTGTTACTACCTTTCCAGTCTGTGCAGACCCTAATTGGTGACTTCAAAGATCCCCATTCATCCAAATACAGAGCAGCTCATGTGTTTTTCACGGACTGTGAGTATCGCAAAGAAAACACTGCTGTACACTATAGCATGGTACTACCTGTAGAGGTTAGGAAAATATCTATGTCAGTGTTATTGTGATAAATTATCCCACTACATGTATATCATAAGTTATGTCAGTATTTCCTGAATGTAGAACTTTTGGGTCATTCACACATTCAGCACTTAAACCATAGTTTAAGTTGCTACATCCCTAGCATCAATGTCTAATAGCTTCTTTATTGCTGAGCCATGTATATAAATATACGTCTGCCTCATTGTTCTTTTGTCAAAACTGATTTTGTCTCAGTCTTCCTATAGGAGAGAGACTTAGCAGTAGTCACACAGGTGAAATCAATCAATCATTAGCTCACCTGTTTGCAGTGTGGTTCTCCTGGTACTAAAGCAAAGCTAAGGTTTTAAAACATGTACAAAAATGTAGCTAAATGACTATTAAATGCTTATGGTAATATTGGAGTCCCACGAGAGACCCTGGTGTTTGCTATATGCACATTGCTCATTCATGTTGCATGTTGCTGGCTGTTAAAGCCTCCATAGCATCATTACATGTATGAGTTAATCTGGCATGAGATAATAAAGAGAAAACAGCAGTGGCAGCAACAGCAGTAGCATTAGCAGCAGTAGCAGCAGCCAACCTATAGATATTAGCATGACTGTCCTCGTTCTAGGCTACAGCACTAGCTTGGACCCAAGTCTGGGGAGCTATAGTTGGAGAAATGCAAACACCCGGACATGTTGCATATTGTATATTGTGGCGAGGGCAAGAGGCGAGGTTGGTGGCTTAAAAAGGTAAATAACATGGAAGGAAATCTGTTCTGCAGCCTTTCATGGTGAGAGGCGGGGTTTGACTGTATAAATTTAGAGGCAGAAAAAACAGCTTTATTCTTCTAGATAAAGAGAGGCTGGGAAATATTTAAGTAAAAAAAATATTAACCATCGTTTTGGGTGAACAACCCCCACAACTGTTTTAAGTGGACCTCAATTAAATAAATAAAATGCAAGAAGAGTGTAGGATATTTTAATTTTTAAAAACATGCTTTTCATACAGTGTTGTGCTTTGCTAGCTGTGCTGCAGTGTTTTTGTTCAGAGTGAGTTCAAATGTAATAATTTGTCATATATTACTAATAAAATGTATATATACACTGGGGCAAAAAAGTTTTTGGCAGCCACCAATTCTGCAAGCTGTCCAACTTAAAAAGAAGAGAGAGTCTGTAATGTTCATCATAGGTTCACTTCAACTGTGAGAGACAGAATGTAAAAAAATCCAGGAAATCACATTGCATGATTTTTAAATAATTAATTTATATAATGTTGCAACAAATAAGTAATTGGTTAATTACAAAAGTTCATCTAAATACTTTGTAATGTAACCTTGATTGGTCAAACGTTTCCTGAAGGTCTTCACTAGGTTTGCACACACTGTAGCTGGTATTTAGGCCCATTCTTCTATGCAGATCTTCTCAGGAGCTGTGATGTTTTGGAGCTGTTGTTGGGCAAGACAGACTTTCAACTCCCTTCTCAGATTTTGTATTGGATTGAGGTCCGGAGACTGGCTAGAACTAGAATGCTTTTTACATAGCCACTCCTTCGTTGCCCGGGTGGTGTGATTTGGATCATGGTCATGCTGGAAGATCCAGCCATGTTTCATTTTCACTGATGGAAGGAGGTTTTTGCCCAAAATCCCATGATACATGGCCCCATTCATCCTTACCTTAATATGAAAGTGATATGTCATTGTAAACACACCATAGCAAGCACTGCACCATAACAAAATGTGTCCTCTGCATTTAACCCATCACACGTGCACACGTGTTGAAGGGTACCTCAGTTGGGACTTGAACCTGCAACCTTCTGATCCCAGGGGCAAAGTTCTAACCACTAGGCCACCACTGCCCTGAATGGCAGATCAGAATCAGTCCCAAAGCATAATGTTTCCACCCCATTATTCACAGTGGGTGTGATGTGATGCAACTCAGCATTCTTCCCTTTAAATACAGCAAGTGCCGTTTGTACCAAAGAGTTCCATTTTGGTCTCATCTGACCACATGACATTCAGATGGTATCTGGCAAACTTTAGACGAGCCTGGACATGTGATGGCTTAAGCAGGGGGACCTTTCGGATAATTATATTTTAATCCATGACGACATAGTATGTTGCTAATAGTAACCTTTGTTACTGTGGTCCCAGCTGTCTTCAGGTCATTGTCAGTTCCCCCGTGTAGTTCTGGGCTGTTTCCTCACTGTTCTCAAGATCATTTATACCTTTAGAGGTGAGATCTCGCATGGAGCCCCAGGTCGAGGGAGATTGTCAGTGTCTTGTTTTTATTCCATTTTCTAAAAATTGCTCCAACAGTTGAACTCTTCTTACCAAGCTGCTGCCTATTGTAGATCAGATCATGCCAGTCTTGTGCAGGTGTACAATCTTGTCCCTGGTGTCATTAGACAGCTCTCTGGTCTTGGCCATGGTGGTGGTTGGAGTTGACTGTTTGAAGGTGTGGACAGGTGTCTTTTATACTGATAACAAGTTCAAACAGGTGCCATTAATACAGGTGACGAATGGAGGATAGAAGAGCTTCTTAAAGAAGAAGTAACAGGTTTGTGAGAGACAGAATTCTTGCTTGCTAAATACTTATTTTCTGCACCATTATACAAATTAATTATTTAAAAATCATACAATGTGATTTCCTGGATTTTTTTTACATTCTGTCTCTCACAGTTGAGTTCACACAAGTGAGCCTATGATGCACATTACATTGCCTGAATAGCAGAGTCAGACCTATGTAGGCTGCCATATTGCAATCGGACTCACTGTGCTGTTGTTTTGTACGCCCTCTTTTCTTTTTTTCCCCCTTTGTTCTTCTTAATATGCTGAATGGATGTTGGGTGCAATGGCCTGGGTGGGAGCTCCTTAGGAGCGGGGTTGGTTTTTTTGTTATGCTGGAGGTGTGTTGCTCATTAAGAAAACCTCAATAAAAAAACCTTGAACTATGATGAACATTACAGACGCTCTCATCTTTTTAAGTGGGACAGGTTGCAGAACCAGTGGCTGACAAATACTTTTTTGCACTACTATATATATTAAAATAATAAAATATTACAGCAGGGTTTTTATAAGCTGTAAGATCAATTATAGGAATTCTCAGTAGTGTTAAGCTGTGTTACTGTTGTCTGTTAATGTTTGGCTGACAGCTTGCCCAGACCCATTATTCAACGAAGTGGTGAAGAGTCGGGCTTCCAAGTGCATCAAGACCCTGAATGAGATCAATATTGCCTTTCTGCCATATGAGTCACAGGTGAGAAACAAAGAAGAGATAAAGAGTGCTGTGCACTGGTTTCATACACTACACATTGTGTTTTGTCAGTGACTGGGTGTCTATAAGGATGGTTTAAGTAATTTGGAACAAATCAGAAATGATAAGTACCTCACTGAATTGTCTAAGCAAGCTAAAAACCCAGTTACCGTTGTGAAAGATGGCGTGTCATAAATACTAACACAAATAATGTGCAGAAATACAATTAATAAAGCAAAACATATGAAATTGTCAAACTGTCTTATGATCAGAAGACTGAGGTTCAAATGCAGCTTTACGTTTAATGGACAAATCCAAAAACACATAATGCCAAACAAATGTACAGTCCGTAATCCAAAATTGTGACAAAAACAGGCAAGGTCAGATTCAAAAGACAAGGCTTACAAGAAAACACTCTGGAAGTTTGCAGGGCAAAACAATACTGCACTGGCAGTGTTGCACACTTCACTTTATCACTCTCACATTAATCTGAATCAGCATAAATATTGATAATAATAACTGAATTATCTGAATAAGGCATTGCCAGGATTTAAAGGGGCAATCTCCTGATGACAGGGAAAACATTTTGAATATCAATATCATTCAACATGCCATCATATTATACAGCCTGCTCTGGTAAATCTGTGTATATTAGAGTTTAGTTTATATCTGTATTTATTTAATTATATTGTATGGACGAGTGACCATTTATATTCATACATGTATTTATAATTATAAATAGTATATGCATATTATTTTATAAGTACTAAAATATTTATACACACACACACACACACACACACACACACACACACACACATATATATATTGTTAACACTTATATTTATAAATATAAATCTATATCACATACTCATATTGTAAATTGTATATTATTGCATATTATATTTGTTCAGTATTCTTTTCATTGTATTTTTGCATATTGTTGTTTTCTTTTTTATTGCTGTGCTTGAGAGACACCATCAACCGAAATCAAATTCCTTGTATGTGTTTACTCAATAAAAATAAAGCCAATAAACACGATTCTGATTCTGAAAACACCATGTTACATGTGTCTAATATTATCAGTTCTTAGAAGTTTGACCCCTTAAAATCTGGGCATATTTGCATATTTGAGGCACATGGAGAATTTGATTAAGGTAAAGAATCAGTGCATTAATCAAGTATTAGGTGGAACTGACATGGCAATACAAGCGGTGTTTTAGAGAATTATGAATTTAAGCAACATCACAGTGAGGGACAAGGGAGTATAGACAAATACATTATTAGCAACTGACTCAGAGCTCATAGATGAGTATGGATTTGGTCACATATACAGAGAGTTCCAGAACAGCTATAAGGCTGCATGGGGGAGGTGGCCCACAATGCATTGCTGTTGATGCTGTCTGCAATGATTAATTCAGTGGAGTCAGTGGAGCTGTGCTTTGCTCCTGGCGTGATGCTGCAGCTTTGCAATCTCACACAGACCCACCTTTTCAGAGTCATGCTATTGGCTGTCACAGCATCCGCACCCACTGACCACCAATCAGTAAGTCTCATGAGGGGGTGTGGGCGTTAAAGGGAACCCATCTGCTGAACAGAGGGATGATCATGTGACTTTGTGCAGATGGGGGGAAGGGGCTGGCAAAGGAGCAGTACTGTTAGGAGAGGTATGGAGTAGGCTTGGAGGAGAGAAAGAGACAGAAAGAGAAAGTAAAAGAGGCATAGAGAAGAGAAAAATGGCAAGGGGAAGGGGGTAGCAGGACACAAAGACGAAGAAAAAGCTGCAGATCACTTGGACACGGAGCCCATCAGTGAGGGAGAGAGAGAAAGAAAGAGAGAGAGAGAGGCATAAAATGTTTTATCTAAAATTACCTCAATATGTCAATTATTGGTTTAATATAATATTGTACAATATTGCTGACTGATTGTGATAGGAAATTCCATAGTGTCCAGTGTGCAGATCAACAGATACACAGAAGACACACACACACAGATTTGTATGATGTTCATACAATAAGCATGTTTTGTGTAAATGTGCATGTTGTATGGTGTTTAGGTGTTCTCTCTGGACAACCCTGATGCCTTCCAGAGTTTCTACAGCCCCCACAAGACCCAGATGAAGAATCCTGTGATGGAGAGGCTAGCTGAGCAACTGGCCACTCTGTGTGCCACACTAAAGGAGTACCCTGCTGTGCGATACAGAGGGTGAGACTAATAAGACACTCACCTCCTGTTAGGGTTTTTTTTAACTTCTCATGCAGAGTCTGCACATCAGTCTGCTAGAGCATGGTCTACACTGGTATACCATGATATTGACAGTTATTTTGCTTTTAGCAGTAGTCAAGTCAAGTCAATTTTATTTATACAGCGCTTTTTATAACTGACATTGTCACAAATCAGCTGCTTTACAGAGTTTATAGGATCTGGGTCCGAGCCCCAATGAGCCAAAACTCCCTAATTATAGGAAGAAACCCATCCTCCTCTGGGAGGTACTCAGTACTGCTCATCAGCTTTATCAGTGATGCACAACTTTAAACTGAACATCAGTTAATGTGTTGCTGCAACCTCCTGCTCCAGTCAGAATCTACTCAGCAGCTTAATTGAAGAAAATGGCATTAGATTCATTGAGTGTTTAAGTAATCTGACACAGGGTCACCAAATACACAGTTTTTCAGTTACACTGCAGTCCAGGAAAATAAACTGTGTTCGTAGAGGCCTTTAGGAGATGTTTGGTACAACTGAAGTGGTTTAACGTTGATAGATGATATCTTACCAGTTGGAGAGGGAGAACCAGAGCACTAATTCACTGGAACAAAGCCACTGGTTGTCCCCATGGCGACTGTAAATAACCACTGGTTATGCAGACATCAGTCCAACAGTCTGTTTATCTCTATGTCTATCAATGCAGAGAGTACAAAGACAATGCCACGCTGGCGCAGCTGGTGCAGGACAAGCTGGATGCCTACAAGGCAGATGACCCAACAATGGGAGAGGTGAGAACGACAGGTTTCCTGTTTCCAGCAGCACTAGTAGTTCATTGTTGTTAAATGCTGGATGATGTTAGAGGTCTTTATAGCACTCACAGATAATGTACCAATAATTTTGTAGCACTTGCCATCTGTATGTAATGACTTGTGTTCTTTGTAGCATTTACTTCAGTGTTGTCCAGTGCAAAAAGAAGCTGGACTTTTCCTGTAGTATGGAAGTTGCTTTGGACAGAAATGTCAGCCAATTTAATAAATGTAAGCGTAAATGATGTTAAGAGTGCTGACTCTCTGACCTCAAAGCTATTCAGTTAGATTTAGATTCTTTAGGAGACGATTCTGTACAATATTTTCCCACAATTTGGTTATTTTGGTTTTATTTGATTATATTTAACAAAATTCCACATTCAAAGGAATGGATTCATTTTTTCACCAATAGATACTACCAAATAAATAACATTGCCTTCATGTTTCTGTCTGCAGGGTCCAGACAAGGCCCGCTCCCAGCTCATCATTCTAGACCGGGCTTTTGACCCTGTCTCCCCTGTGCTGCATGAGCTGACCTTCCAGGCTATGGGCTATGACCTATTGCCCATTGAGAATGACGTCTACAAGTAAGATGGATATGGCTGCTGATAAATCAAAAGCTTAGGATCGTTTGTCATTATTTTTCCTGTTCAATAATTGATGCACTATTCGTATATATGCAGTGGTGTAAAAAATTGCCCCCTTCCTCGTTTCTTATATTTTTCCCATGTTTGTCACACATAAAATGTTTCAGATAATCAAACAAATTAAATATTAGTCAGACAACACAAGTAATCACACAAAATGTGTTTTTAAGTGAAGGATATTTTTTTTATTTTATTATTAAGGGAGAAAATAAAATCTGGGCAAACACTTTTTCACACCACTGTATATACAGTATGTATATATATATATATATATATATAACCCACTGATCAGTAAAGGTATTACAGGAACAACAAATGCCATTGAATGATACATAAAATGCTGGGTACTCTGACTTAAGTTTTTTTTTTTTATCACTATTTTTGGAACATGGGCCTGATGTTTGTTAGTGTGGAGTTTTTCAAGAAGAGGTCGGATTCACCAAACAAATTTTCAATGGATTTATTAGACAGAGAGAAAAAGTTAAAAGTTTTGTAGAAAGGAAAATTATCCTGGAGATGCAGAACTCAGACATTCAATGCATTTTAAAGTCTGAGTAAAAGTAACAGATTGTCACAAGGAGTTTTTATGAAATTCAGAACAGGTGGTAGTTGATGGGTGTTTGATGGGCATTGCCACCCATCAAAACCAGTTTTAACTAGATTTAGTTTCGACGTGTGTTAGCGCTACAAAGTCTGGATGGCTCAGCAGTTTTGGAGCACAAATCAGACAAGATGATGTACTGTGTGACGTGTGACGTGTTCTCGTCCTTGGAGGCCGGGAACAGAATGTTTTGTTTAAGATAGGGCAGACATTCAGGGTCTATGCACAATAGTTTGGAGAATGAGGACAGTTTACAGTGAGTTAGTGTTATAATGGGGTCACAGGGCCTTACATGTTTTGTGACCCCAGATTTACCAAGTTTATAACAAAGCACAAAAGTATCATGATTCACAATGTCCCAAGAGTCACAATTAACAAACAAGAACGGACTAAAACACAGGGTACAGTTTGGCAAAAAAGTATTTGGCAGCCACCGATTCAGCAAGTTGTTCCACTTAAAAAGATGAGAGTCTGTAATGTTCATCATAGGTACACTTCAACTGTGAGAGACCCCAAAAAACAGGAAATCACATTGTATGATTTTTAAATCATTTATTTGTATAATTGGAAATGGAATAAATACAAGACACTGACAGTCTCCCTCAACCTGGTGCTCCATGCAAGATCTCACCTTGTGGGTACAAATGATCTTGAGGAACAGGTGAGGAAACAGCCCAGAACTACATGGAGGGAACTGGTCAATGACCTGAAGACAGCTGGGACCACAGTAACAAAGGTTACTGTTACACACTACGTAATCATGAATTAAAATCCTGCAGCACTTGAAAGGTTCCCCTTCTGAAGCCATCACATGTCCAGGGCCGTCCAAATTTTGCCAGAGACCATCTGGATGTCATGTGTTCATACCAAAATGGAACTCTTTGGTATAAACGCCACTTGCTGTGTTTGGAGGGGGAAGAATGCAGAGTTCCCAAGAACACCATACCCACTGTGAAGCATGGGGGTGGAAACATTATGCTTTGGGGCTGCTTTTCTGCAAAGGGTACAGGACGACTGATCCATATTAAGGAAAGAATGAATGGGGCCATGTATTATTATTATTATTATTATTACGTTTATTTGATAGGGACAGATACATTATAACATAGACAGTTCTGAACAAAGCAGCAGTCCCATGCATGCATCATGGTGCTTATAGCCTGAGCTAATTTGCAGCACTTGTCCCTAGATGGGCTTTTTTAATCATGAGATTTTGGGCAAAAACCTCCTTCCATCAGTGAGAGCATTGAAGAGGAAATGTGGCTGGACCTTCCAGCATGACAATGATCCCAAACACACCACCCAGGTAACAAAATGTAAAAGTATTTCAAGGTTCTGGAGTTACCTAGCCAGTCTCCAGACCTCAATCCAGCTGCCCAGTGACAACCCCAAAACATCACAGCTTTTGAGAAGATCTGCATGGAAGAATGGGCCAAAACACCAGCTACAGTGTGTGCAAACCTGGTGACCTCAGTCGTTGCCAACCAAGGTTACATTACAAAGTATTAAGGTGAATTTTTGTTATTGAACAAATACTTATTTTCTGCACCATTATACAAATAAATTGTTTAAAAATCATACAATGTGATTTCCTGAATTAAAAAAAAAACCATTCTGTCACTCACAGTTGAAGTGAACCTATGATGAACATTACAGACCTCATCTTTTTAAGTGGGACAACAACTTGCAGAACTGGTGGCTGCCAAATACTTTTTTGCCCCATTGTATACTAAACACAAAACTAAGAATACTTGGAGAACATAATGACACAACAAGGAAGAGATGGACTGAGAAGACTAGACAAAGACAGGTGACAAAATGTGATATGTATAGCTCCATCCATCTACTACATCTACTTATACCTTTCAGTTTTACATTTTAACCAATGAAGTTGCAACAGGACAAAAATATTTCATATCACACTTTTAAAAAAGGACTAAAAACGTTTCTTTTTAGTAGAACGTATAGCTCTTAAGATGTGTTTTATTAGTTACTCTGTGTTTTTAATGTTGATTGTTATTATTATTTTTTCCCTTTTTACAATGTAGCACTTTGAGATTTGTTACAAATGTGAAGTGCATTATAAATTAAATGTATTATTATTATTATTTTTATTTGCTCAATATTGTTAATGATGAAGGGTTTGATGATGTCGTGTGTCTCAGGTATGAGACCAGCGGAATGGGAGACTCACGGGAGAAGGAGGTTTTGCTGCATGAGGATGATGACCTTTGGGTGTCTCTGCGGCACAAACACATTGCCGAGGTCTCTCAGTGAGTAACAGTAACTTTTTCCCACTTTTCTGCGATTCTGTTTTTCCTTTTGGCTCAATTACACTTCAAGTGACATCCTTTTCCACCAATCTTTTTTCTCATTAACTCTTTCTGTCTCACACTCTTTCCTCCCATTCTTTTCTTGTCTCTTCAACCTGTATTTAAAGATGAGAACATCCTTATTCCAGTTCTGTCTGTTCTTTAACAGGGAGGTGACAAAGTCCCTAAAGGAATTCTCCGCCAGTAAAAGGATGAACACTGGAGAGAAGGTATGGGAGGGGAGAGTGAGGGGAATATTCTGCAGCAAAAGTGTGTGCAGGAACAGGAGGAGGATAGCCTGGCTCATGAGTGTGTGCTATGAGCTATATCTGTACTCTGATGGCTGACTCATCTTAAACCCTCTTTGTGGCTGCAGCAGGAGTAGTATTGATTACCGTACTGACACAGTAGCACACACAAATCTGTGTACACACTCATGGGTGTCTGCTTGCCACTGTTGTAGTACAGTAAGCTATTTAAGTTGTCATTTGCTGTACATTTGATATTAAGTGTCATTGCTTATGTATACACCACTTTGGATCATTTATAATAAACATGTGATTATGTGATTATTTGTAATAAAATTGTATTTTGTTTTAGACCACTATGAGGGATCTGTCTCAGATGCTTAAAAAGATGCCGCAGTATCAAAAAGAGCTCAGCAAGGTGAGAGAGGACACTACAACATTTCTTCCAAAGTCAGGTTTAAAGAATTCTCATAGGGCTTACAGTACTGACGTAATCGCTACATCTCTGCCTTCACAGTACTCCACTCACCTGCAGCTGGCAGAAGACTGCATGAAGCACTACCAGGGCACTGTGGACAAGCTGTGCCGTGTGGAGCAGGTAACATGAAAATGCTAATACACATGCTAACTTTACTGTAAAACATTCATTAGAAATGATAACTCAGTATTGATGAGAATGAGGCTGTATTGCAGAGCATGCTGGATTAGATATCAGAAGGTAAAAAAAGAATGAATCCCACAGTTCTGCAAGTTCAACATGATCTGGCTCAAGAGACTTCACAGAAGAACATAAAACTGCCAAAAAAGCCAACGCAAATATTTGCCATCACTCAATATTATTCTGGACTCACATTAAAAGTATCACCAAAGCCTCAGGGTTACCCACACACAAGCATACACACACACACACACACACTCCCACATACATTTTTTCTTGCATACACACCATGCTGAATATCTTAAACAATGTTAATTGTGAATAAATGTATTCACTTTGCCAGGAATTCTAGGACTAATTTTTCTTCATCTTTCTTGCCAGCATGGAGGTTAAATAGGCCTTAAATTCAATTTAAATTGGTCTTCAAAAGGTTTTTTAAAATAATACATTTAACTTGTTGTAGAGTGCAGAAACACTGTTTGAGTACTGGTATGCATTTATTCCATTGGGGAAAAAATACTTTAAAGGAAAAAAAAGATTAAAATAACTGTATTGTGCCATCTATAGTGTTTACTGATAAAGAATATACATTTTATTACTATGTAGTAAGATGATATTACATTTTAATATATAAAAAGTCTGGAATATTGTTACTGGGTTATGTAATTGTAAACACATAGTTATGCATTTACATTTGATTTATAACAGCTATAATGTGTTTTAATATAAACAATTAGAAAGGTATGGCAAAATGTTAAAAAAAACAAGATTGTGCACAAGACTGTGACAGTTTTTTTAAATTTATTTCCATAATAAAATATTCCCCAATTTGTGTATCTGTACTTTCAACAGAATTTTCAGCTTCTAAAAGTGAATTATGCATTTGTTATCTGTGGTAATAACCGCTGCTACTGAGACTTAACTAGGTTGTGAACATGTCATTTGTACAGTATGTATGTAAAAACCTAGTACAGTATATGGTGATGATGTTTTGCCTTATATGCACTTTATAAATATAACCCCAAAGCCCTTGTTGTGGTGCAGGATCTGGCCATGGGAACAGATGCAGAAGGGGAGAAGATTAAAGACCCCATGAGAGCCATTGTGCCCATTCTGCTGGATGCAAACGTCACCACATATGACAAGATCCGCATCATTCTGCTCTACATTTTCCTCAAGAATGGTGAGGGACAGTCAGACAAACACTGTGGATTTAATGGTGCTGGGGAGTTCTTTTTAATTTTACAGGATGATGTGCTGTGTTTGTGTGGTCATTCAGGAATCACAGAGGAGAACTTGAATAAGCTAATCCAGCATGCGCAGATCCCTCCTGAGGATAGTGAAATCATCACCAACATGGCTCACCTGGGTGTGCCCATCATCACAGATGTGAGTTAGCATCTTGCTATGTTGCGATTCCAAAAACAGTCATGCACTCAGCCTCATGGGAATCACTGAGAACAGCAGTGTCTTCAGCCTTTGACTTGGAAGGAGTTTACAAGTGGCGCCATACTTAAAGAAGCATTTAAGTAGATATATATCCAAAATGTCTCTTAAAACTGTGAACCTAGACTGATAACCTAATTCTGGAATCTAATATGTTCCATAGTTATAAAGCGCAGGTCTTGTAAAGACAGACAGCTCAAATCTCGCCTGTTTTATTTGACAAATTTTCTGCAGTCTTAATGCCAAAAAGTCACTTGGAATCAGACCTTTTCCAGTTCGATTCAAGCCATGTTTGTAGATGGATTTCAGCAAATACATATTCTCAGTTTGACTAGTAGACCAGATTTCATGACAAGAAAGTCGCTGTATCGCATAATGATAGAGCGCTAAACCTAATGGACACATATTTGAACTCTACTTACTCTAGTTGTACAGAGGCTTTCCCTAATGAAAGCCATTCTCTGAATAAGAAATAGTGCTGCATGTTAGTCCTTTAGCTAATGTTATCTGATGACCAGGTCAGCCCAATCTGTGGTCCCAACAGTACTGCACTTTTCAACAAATGGAAAGATGTTAAACAGACCGATACTCTTGTGAAGTATAGCACAAGCATTATTTTTGGTACAGTCAGTAAGAAACAGTGTACACTAAAATTCATAAACATGCAGGTCTGCTACATTTCGGTTGACCCTCTTGTGTTCTGAGCCTTTGTTTACTTGGCCATGTGTTCTCTTTGTGTTGTTTCCTGCCTTAGCCCTACCGTAGCTAGCTATTTAGCATGGCTACGCATCAGTTTAGGCCTTGTTCACACATAGCCTTCTATCCACTGACTTTTTGGTCACTGAAAATGGGGGATTTCCAAAAACATTCTAAGGTGAATATTTTTGATAGTGCTGTTTTTGCCTTTATATTTTGATTTTTATTAAAACTGCAACATAGTTTTCTGTATGTGGACAGAGATATTTTTAAAACAGTGCCTGTGTGTACATGATTTTTTTGTAAAAAAAAATAAAGAAAGAAAGAAAAAGAACGGAAAATCACTGTTTAAAGCGGTTTAATATGAAAAACAAACGCTGGAATAAACACAAGTATAAGCGACGACTTACATGTCTATACACAGGATGCAACAGAGCTGATCCACAGTAACATAACAGCAGCTACAGAGACCAGACAAGGGCTAAATCAAACACAGGGGTGTATATGTACAGGAGGAGACGGAGACACACCTGGGAAATCAAGGGGAAGGGCTATAGCAGGGCACGACACAAGAAGAAGGACAGAGCCACTTTACTTAGCATTATTACACCTGCCCTACAGCCTAACCATTTAAATTAGATTTGGCCACTTGTAACAAAAATTCTAAACTTAAATACAAATCAGATTTGCACTGCACCCTGAACAAAAATAATAGATTATTTTGAATAAATACCCCATTTCCTTGACCCCACGCTCACCTGCCTGTATATGCTTTAGTCCACCCTTCGCCGAGGGAAGAAGATGGACAGGAAGGAGCGTGTGAGTGAGCAGACCTACCAGTTGTCTCGCTGGACTCCATTAGTCAAGGACATTTTAGAGGTAAACCTCTCCACTCGTTTTGGTCTAAGGAACTGGGAATAACGCAACATATTTTTTTTTATTGTAAATGTAGGTAAATATAAGTAATTCTATACCATTTCTGTTTATCAAATCTGTTTACATGTATGTAAATGCACTTACTACCATTTCTGTGGGTTTTGAAGGATGCCATTGATGACAAGCTGGATACCAAGCACTACCCATACATCTCAACTCGCTCTTCTTCCTCTTTCAGCACTTCTGCAGTAAGGTATGTGCACAGACACACACACACATACACACACAACACACACACACACACACACACACACACACACACACACACACACACACACACTCTCTCTCTTCCACATTTTATTGTACCAGTCATCCCAGAAAAGACGTAAAAATAATCAATAATCATTTGTGCAGAGAGAGAGAGAAAGGGATAGAGAGAGAGAGATAGTGAGTACAGATCAATACTGTGATTGGTAGCTGGTGCTGTGGAGGTCGGGATGCATTCAGGGACAGTCTAAGACAAAATACCCTCCACTTTTAGCATTAATGAGCCAACACAGTAGACGGATCTAGCCAGAGGAGAGACAGAAAAGTAATACCTCTGACAGGAGGACCCACACACTCTCAGTAGCACTGGTGTGTATAAGTGTGTGCTCCCCAGCAGTGTGTGGTTGGGAGATCTGGGAGCAGCCTGACAGACCAGTCATGTGGTGTGGGTGTATTGATCGGACTTATGCCGGTTTCCTCCCTCATTATGCCTGCTATTGACTCCTCCGCGAAGCAGGTGTGAGGAAGAGGAGGTGTGTAATAGCAGTGCTGAGAGTCAAGAATAATAATGAGAAGATGCTCGAATATTAATGCCTACTTATTCACACACTTTGCTTTCAATCTAGAGTGTACACGCTCCTAAACTGTCACACAGGGCAGAAATCAATAACAAGCTATTAATGGTTTGGAGTAGCAATGGTGCACGTCAATGTCAGTTGAAGTCATTATAACACATTATTTTTCACTACTAATGCTATTTAAAGGGATTGTTCAAGCAAATAATTTATTTGGCCTATTTTCCCTATAGGTTTAGCACTGGGGAGATTCCATGCTAACATCATGGCTAACATGCTTCAAACCATGTTAAGTTGTTAAATAATCTCAGATATGCTTGTTGATGACAATGGGGCAAAATGACATACTACTAAACAAAAAAGGACAAAAGTACATCACATAGCTAAACACAGTAGCAGTTATCCACTTAATGTCATGTCATGTTAGGTCATGAACAGCATTAGCAAAATTAGCATGTCTTAGTTAACTGACAAAATCTGAGGACGTGGATGTAAATTCAGTCATATCATTGCTTTAATTAGGATTATATTATTATTATTATTAGGAAGCACATGCTAGCTTCACCCTACCAGCTTGGTAACATCTTACACTATTTCATTGATAGCAAAGTAACTCACTCAGGAACGACTGGGAGACAGGAGGCAGTTCATAACAGGCCTTTTTGAGTCCTAATATGCTAAAGCATCTGTCTTGGTTGTTAATGCATCTCTTCCCTGGCAGTGCACGGTATGGCCACTGGCACAAGAATAAGACACCTGGAGAGTATCGCACTGGACCACGCGTCCTTGTCTTCATCATTGGTGGCGCGTCCTTCAGTGAGATGCGCTGCGCCTATGAGGTCACACAGGCCAATGGCAAATGGGAGGCCATCATTGGTGAGTGTGCATGAACAGTATACTTTCTGTAAACACCTTCAGTAGAATACATATGTCGCACTTAGTTTAATGTCTGTCTGTGCGATTTAAGATCGCAAATGGAGACAGGTTCACTCTTACAAGCAGGAGAAGCACTTTCTGTAAAAAACAGCACTGCCTGCATGTTGCACCATCCTTCTGAGTGAGCTCCCACACATTCCTGTTGGCACGGTTTCTATGTAAGCAGAAACATTCGCTGACATCTGCTTTGTCTATTTTTCCTGTGCTTATAGTTGTCCATTGGTTTCTGTACTGTTGTAGAGATCAAGATCATAAAGATCAACTTAAGATGGTAGAGCCAGTATCACTCTATGGAGAGGTTTCCCCACAGATTAAGCCTAAACCTAGACTCAAACGGACTGTGTACCACCATTGGCATGATAAGTGTGTTTAGAGTAAAGCTATTTGCCACTGTGTTGCTTAAAACTGTTGTTATTACTGTTCCAAACTAACATTTGTAAAATATCTGTGAGATTATTTGCTCTTTTGTGCATGTTTGTGTTAGTGTGTGTGTGTATGTTTTGCACATTTCCTTGTTCAGCTGTCAGTAAGACTATAATTGAAACAAACCAACAAATACTGGCTTTTTTGAGAGGTGAGGTACTGCACTGCTGTATGTGAACTATACGATCATCAAATGCAAATACTTCTTTCCTAACTCCTTATTACATAACTCAAAAATGAACTATATGCAATTTCTAGTTTATTTAATTTATAGTATAATTATGTATATATAAACATGCTACTCAGACAGGATGGCCGTAAAGTGTGATTATTGTTAGATTAACTGTAAGATTGTCATTCTTTTAAGAAATACACAAAAACTGAAAATACAAAATTGCCTTTTATGATTCATAAATTCACAAAGAAATGGATGTTTAGAAAAAAAAAAACTTAACCCCTCCTTTTCTCCAAGCTGACTGTTGGGAAAAAAGAAAGAAAATGGGGATGCGGTGTTGGATGACAAACTGAGCGTGAAGCCACCTTTGTTCCTTCGCAGGTTCCACCCACACGCTCACTCCTACCAAATTTCTAATGGACCTGCGGCACCCCGACTTCCGAGAGTCCACTAGGGTGTCCTTTGAGGACCCCGTTCCCTCAGACGAGTGAGAGAGGGAGAGAAAGAGGGAAGGGTGGGAGAGACTCTGACAAAGTAAAGGCAGCCGCTCAAAGAAGCCCTTTCTGAATCCCCACAGCACAAGGGCTTTCTTTTCCTCCTACCACACTTTATGCACCGTTTTACTTCACTCACCCCTTCAGGGATGAGTTTCTGAACCCTGATTTATTGCATGGACAATCTACACTGCAACAAATCATATTTTGCAAGTGATGAAACCATCTTAGCCCTAGACAATGCATAGAATTTTACTCAATAAGAGATAAGATCATATCTCTGTCATAAGATCGTCAGATTGGTATTTTTTACTTTATTCAAAATTTGTTTATCTGACTGTAGAAGTAAATAATTGTGCTTGATTCACTCTCTAGAAACGAATATAACGATCGGCCAATGCTGTAAGATTGATTAAGTTTAGAAAGTTCTTACAATAGTCTCATAATGAAACTTTTTTTAGACATATGGGCTACATTTAAGATGATTTAACTTGCTAAGATATCATATTCTGCAGTGTGCCAGTCTAATGAAGGCCCCGCCTGCTGCTGACCAGAAGTCAGATCGTTTACTGACAAAATACACGTATGGCAGATTTATACATCATTTAGACCTGCAGTGGGTGGAGCCTCTTTGGAGTGGCCATGCAATGGGTGCTGACCACATCCCTGCCGTCCCCATCCTCTCAGCTGGGTGGATTAACCTGCATTTTCCCTAGCATATGCCCTCTAACCCAGTGGCATCTCTTTTTTGGGTGACGAGGAGCTACTACATATGACCACCTAGATTTCATTTATTTATTTATTTATTTATTTATTTATTTATGTTTGCTTCACGCAGATTAATCTACCCTAGAGATCCATCATATTCCAGTTATTTTTTTAAACGATTACCTAAGAAAATCACTCACATCAAGTTAACAGCTAATTCGAGGTCTTTGATTTGTCGCTGGATTTTCTCAAAGGATCATTTGTTTCTCTTCCTTTTACTTCTTTAATGCAACCCCCACAAACCACCACACATCACATGTCTACATGAGCAAGTGGGCGTCTGCGCAGACTACACAGCAGTACTCACCATTTGGTTATGCAAGAATTGCCGTGTTGATGCATTATTTCTTTACCTTTATTACAGCAGTCTGGCCCTGTGTGGGATTCTTCTGCAGATGCCAAAGCTTGAAATGTAGCTGTGTTCTCTTGATATGCTTTAGCACTAAACGGTCTCCACAAATTCCTCACTTTCTTTGGCCCTGATTCTGTTTCTGTCTGATATTGATACTTAATAGAAGAAAACCGTTTTCAGTTTGCCTAAAAACTCAAACTGGCATCACAGCATTTGCATACTACAAAAACAAAAGATAATGCCTTTCTCTGTATAAGAAGCTGGAAGATTCACGATTGGGGCTTTTAAAGGTATCAAGTGTGAACCGGAGCGTTTTAATTGTCTATGCACATTAATACAGCCATTGGATGAAATTCAATTCAAGTTATTTCCAGCTCTGATGTAACTGGCGATATGTAGGTGAGTTTACAGCTAAATTCCTGGCAGCTGCTTCCACCACTCATGTATTAAAAGAATTGAGTGAAGCAGGCTTTTGTACAGATATATACTCTGTAACGATAAAAGTGACAGTATTCTATTACTATTATGCATTTATAATTAGCTGTTGTGACGTAGGTGTTGTAATTGCTTTTGTGGTTAATGTTTACCTTCATTGTGTCCATGCAAAACCTGAACACATGAAGAAACTATTACAAGCAACAACAAAAACACTTACTCCAGTATTTATTCGGTTAATTGGCATAATATGGGTTTTGCAACGTGGAGTGTCTGAGCGTACGGTTCTCAAAGATAACATCCAACGATCCAATCATATTCATCATATGTTAATATTGGTATCAACCATCTGCTAAAGCTATATCTCTTTTTCTATCCTTTTTCTTTTCAAATTGGTTTATTATTTTTTAATTTTCCCAGTAAAACTGATCACCATGCGCGCAGTATGCCAGCCTTAACCCATACTGCTACATTCAACACTTCCTTAACTATTCCATAAATGAAGTTTGTTTCTAATCTGGTTCTTTACCATTAACAGACTTTTCTAGTCAAATTAGGGAAGCGACTAGTAGAAGCACTACCGTGCTTCTAGCCAGAGCTTAGCAAAGCTGCATATGTCATCTGGTCTGTGTGGGTATCATATAGCGGATTCAAGACATAGGTTGGTCTAGGTAACTCACTGAGCCAGTTCCACCATCCCTACCAAGTCTGCACCATCATGGTGCTACAATTTCATTTAGGTTTATCTTTTTGTTGCCTTAGATTCTTTAGCCATAGTAATGCTTATGTAGATTAAAATGCTTATTCTTGTATTAGAGCAGAAATAGAAAGTAGAAAACATTGCAGCTTTGCTAAAGAAACAAACAAATGGTTCAATAATAGGCCACATCAGAGTAATAGATTTACTCAAACATCTGTTCCAGCTGTGTACAGCGGTCTATGAGAAGCTCATCATTTGAGCCATCAGACCTATGAAGAGAACTTCACACAGTTTTGGTGGGACAAATGTTTGATTAATTGTGAACCCGTTATTTGCAAATTGTTCTAAATGTGTCTTCAGCTCTTATATTCACATTCTTCTGACCATGTGTCCACTCTTTTGCAGCGTTCAGTAGTTTTAATAGGAATCCCAGCTGTCCACTTTCTAGAGAAACTTCATGAGTTCTGCTATCTTATGGGAAAATCAGTCTGAACTACTATTTTAATATTATACATTCTACTCTACAGTTTCAATGTTAATTGATTTAACAAACATTCATTTTTTTGTATTTTATAAAACTTCACACTGGAAGATATATAGCAGCTGAAAACACATTTTGAGGTTGAATAAGTGTTTTTATGCAATTCTGATGTATATTTCTCTCTTTTCCCCCTGCATTCTCACCCCTGCAGGCTCAACCCATATCTTCACCCCTACCATGCTCCTCAACGCACTGAAGGCCATGAACAAACCAGATGAGGATCAGACAAGCTAAAACCATTCCTCCCATAACCCAAGTGCCCCCTTTGCTCCTATATTAATTGTGTATGCATCTTGCTTGAAAGAAAAAAAACCAATGGCAACATTGACAAAAAAGTCTATAAATAAATATAAATATATATAAATATATATAGTATGTTGAAAAACAAAAAAAAATTGCAAGTATTCTCATGTTTTACAATGGATGCAAATGATGAAACTGTCAAAAATATCAAAGGCCATTTAAAACTGTAAAACAAGTACCAAATGTAATATTGTATGCTATGAATCCTGCTAGAATGTGTAAATGGTAGAGACTTTGTTTTTTCTGTTTTTTTGTGCGTGATTTATAATGGCTGTGGGTGGGTGAGGGACAGTTGTGTGTAAAGGGTCATTTTAACAAATGATCATATCATTTCTCATGCTATATGCTGAACTGCTGCCCTTCGAAGCTCTGGTTTTAGACTTTGTATCATGTTAGATGTGCATGCCATGGGAGCTACTTTGTGTACATTTTGATCTCAGACAGAAAAAACCCTGTTAATGTGTATGTGATTTTGATTATTTTTGCGCATCTGCTGGGACGCCTGTGACTAAGAGGAAAGAAACCAAAGGAAATATAGGTCAGAGAAGCAGAAGAAATGCTGTATATTATTACAGAAGCCCTCCCCAGCCATGCATCTGGCTGCATTTACTTGCCACATCCTTTTATTTGATTGCTCTCACGTTTTAGTGTCAGAAAGGCCATTGCTTGCAAATGTTTGAGGAATATTCACAAAAGGGCCAGTCGTATTTCAGTATTGTATCCTGTCAGATTAAGTCCCATCATTGGTTAGTATACAATGTTTAACCGGGCCATGCACTGAGTAGCGTATTGTTGTACATGCCATATGTTGATGTTTTAATGTCTCACTGTTGACTGGTGATATTTCTGACTGTGAAGTAGTAAAACATTTCCTTTGAAAAATGCCAATGTGAAGCCAATGTGTTTGTGGTGTTTAGCTGTATTGTAGTAGTAAACCAGGAAAAATAGCAACTATATATTTGGTTTGTCTGTTTGTTAGTTTATCTTCTGGTGCAATGTTAAATCTTCCACTGGTGAATGGCTTTGCAAAGAAACATAACCCATGTTTATACATTTTATTTCTATTTATTTGTATTTATTCCTATTTTATTTCTCTGTTCTGGCAAACAGGCTGTATAATGCACTAAGCCTTTTCCGTGATGCAGACGCTTATTACTTTTGACATTTTTTTTGTTTGGTTTGCTGTTGTAAAGCACTGACTGTGTCTCCTAGATTTATATCAAATTTATTTATCAAAGAAAATATTAATAAATGAAAAAGTTAGTCTGTCCTAAACCTGTTGAATTTGCTGGGATTCCATGTTTGCGAGCGTTGAAGCACAAACAAAAGTATACTTGTGTACTGATGTACTAAAGCTGTCTAATAAATTGGCTTCCATTACAGCACAGATTCAGTATATTCTTACACAACCTGCAATGATATCCTTCACAGATGGTCCCCTCAGCAATGGGGAACTGTACTGCTACCAGCACAGTATGTGTTCAAAGTAAAGCAGGTTAGCAATGTCAAAGATATGAGGTAAAACAATACATTAATGAGAGTAAGACCTGCAGAAGCTTTGCTTATTTGAAATCAGTTTGAATTCCATATTATCCTCCAACCTGTGGCAATGCCATGGTCAGGATTAGTATAAAAAAGCTAAATGTAATCTAAATAAAATTGATGGTGGTACAATTTTTTTAAAATGACATCAGAAAAAAATCACCAAAAACATTAAACACTATCTCTTTATTGAACCATATGATGTTCTATTATATTTATAATTTCCACTTCAGTTTAGCCTGTAAGTAACCCTCTAAGGATTACCCAATGTTTACATACATATAATAACAATGTTAAATTATCTATAACAGATATACAAAACTGTCCCCACAGTTTATATGTACAAAATGACATTTTTACATTTTTCATTAATGTTTTCAACAATATTTCAGACATAATTCTTATAGCAGTTTCCATTAGGAAAATATTTGTCTCATTTGCAATGAACATTTTAAATTAATCTGTGATTAAATGTATAGTAATGAATAACTTTATAAAAGTCTTTGGATTTTATAAAGTGGTTATAGCCATAATAAACTAGAATGAAGAAGAATGAAATTTAAAATAATGGAATAAAAAACATGTGTGATTTGAAGTTTCAAGTTACACTGTTTTTAAAAATAAAACAAGGATAATCCACCAAGTTCTCAGTCTTTGCAAGCAAAGGTGTTAGGGCTCACCACTTCAAGGCCCCAGAGGGGCCTGCATGAAAAACGGTCATGCTACTGTGATAAATAGAGCCACATGGGTTCAGGTGGATTTAGGAAAACTACAGTCACTTAACACAGTCTGTTGCTGCGTCAAGAAATGCAATCTGAAACTCTACTGCACAAGAGAAATCCAAAGTTATATAAAGTTCGACTTTGAGCTCTCTGTGCCAAAGATGAAACTGACCATCAGTGAAAAGTGCAAAAGTTTTAAGAAGAAGAGAATCACACAAGGCTACCCTGGACTGTTGAGCAGCTTAAGTTGTGTTTAAAACCAAATAAAAAAAATAAAGATTCCACTTGGAGAAAAGAGTCTCTTCAGTTTCCAAATCAATAAATAGCATAATTTAAAGGAAAAGTGAGTTAACACAGTGGTAAACGCACCACAATTCCATTTTATTTTTGAGTGTGCTGCATACGTTACTTTCTAAAAAAATTACATTTACAAAATACATCTAAAATGATCTGTGAAAACATTGGAAATATTTTCTTTATTAACATTTATCGAGAGAGTACACCAATTACACATTCCTGTCTTACTTGCATTTTAAGAAAATGAACATCTCAGATTTTCTAGAAATTGCGTTTGTAAAACTAACTTATTTTACAGTGCAGTATGTTCTTCCTGGAGCTTATTATAGTATAGCTGCCAAATTTGAGATTAAGGTGCCACTATCCCCATATCAGTCTTTTTTACTAATAGGTAAACACAGTTTAGTAAAAACAAGGCAAAATGAAATTCATGAAAGTGAATTCCTCTGTAGACACTGTAGTCACATCAGTGGTGCAGAGTAATTCTGTGTGCTCATTTGTGTTCCAGTATTAGAAGGTGCTGTAGAAGACTGTATAAGAAGGTTTCTGTACTGTGGTCCTGGGGCAAGAGAATGTGTCATGCATCATCAAACCCCTTGCATGCTGCTGCGGGCAGCAATGGCACGGTCCAGAGAGCTTCTAAGAGAGTGCTTTGTATCCACAGAGTGTGAGCGTCTGTGATGACTTCTTACCCTTGATCTATGTCCCCTATCATCAATGTGTGAAAGGTGAAGGGACTTTGGATAAGAAGAAGGGGTCACAGGGCTCGAGTAGTAACTGCAGGACAGAGGAGGAGAGGGTGAAAAATTAACATTTGAAAGCAAATTGTATCACCTTGGGTACAATCTTTAGCTAAATGTGTATGAATGAATGAGTAAGGTCAGAAAACTCAGTATTAACTTAATATGAAAAAGATGCTTATTTGCTAAATATGCTGTAATGCACCAAAAAGAACTTGGAAAGAAAATAATTATCATCATGTCTATCCGCTGACAGCAAGGTGCAACCCTTCCATGACTGTGCACTAACAAGTTGAGTTTGATAGGGTTTATTTATTTATTTATTTTTTATTTTATTATCCCTGTTAGTCCCACAAATAAGAAATGTATTTTCTGCATTTAACCCATCACACGTGCACACGTGGAGCAGTGGGCTGCTGTCAACAGAGGCGCCCAGGGAGCAGTGAAGTGGGGATGGTTCCTCAGTGGTGCCCGGGCTGGGACTTGAACCTGCGACCTTCTGATCCCAGGGGCAAAGTCCTAACCACTACAAGGTATTGGCTAAATCCAAAAAGAGGTTGTAGGAGGAAATTAAGGTAAATGAATCGTTATTCTGAGCTACTCACATAACTGAGGGAAATATGGGTACACACTGGAGCACATGAACACTGCCCAACACAGAAGGGGACGGAGCTGCTGCAAAGTACACACCCCCTCTCTCCCTGTGCATGGAGCTCAGGGGCAGAGTTCCCCTCTGAGTGGAGTTCTGGTTTGCTGAAATCAACACATTAGAAATCACCATTCATTTCTAATTGTTAGGAAAATTTTATTAACTATTAATTTATAATATAATGCTAAACATAAGATGGAACATAGATTTGGTTGTTAGTGAGATTTTTTTAATGACATTTGGAGAAATGTTTTGTTTTGTTTAATTTGTCCAATGATTCACAACAAGCTGTTCTGGATTTATAATGTTGAAATTTGCAGTGAGTAATAAAAAAGGAAATAAGTGTGAATAAATAATGAAAAAGAATAATGTAGTTTCAGACCTGGTGGAGAAACTCTTGCTCCACACAGTGGACAGTGTCTGGAGTAACAATGAGTGGATGAATTAACATTCTTTGCTGCACCTGATAATCCACAAGAAAGGAAGAATAGATAAGTAAATGAAACTGGAACTAAACAAGACTACAAGGCTACAACCATGATCTCCCAAGACATAATGCAAAGAGATGCTTACGTGCAGAAGTCCTGCTGCCATGTTTTGCCATACAGCATGTACACAAAAGGGTGGGCCCTCTGTTGCCTTCAGCCTCATCATCACCCTCTTCTGATACATCATCTGATATGTTACACTGTTGATCTGATGAGAGAACACACTACTACTATTTATTTCTGATTCGCATCACAAAGCACCAATTGCACAAGCAGAAATAGAGGATGCAATGGGTAGCATATTCTCCCTACTTTTTTGAGGCTCTGTATTTTGCTGTATTTTAGCTCTCCGCGATGCCCGTGCTGGTGCAGGAGATGCCAGGATATGCCTAGATGTCCGAAGTCTAGGTTCGGATAGGGCATCCTCAGAGTCTGTGGCTGTATTTTTTTAGAAGACACGTTTTTCATCAACACACTTTTTAATGTACGCTGGCAAAATGTACATCACCATTCAAAAGTATTGAAACAACATTTAAATAAAATTCATCCCATTTAATAGCTGAAAAATGTTCAAGATTATTGTATTATGCTAGTTCTGTCCAACTTCACACAATTTTATGAATTTCCAGATTTCTATCATTAATATTAGAAACATTAAATATCAAAAATATGTGTTGGTTTCTAGTTTAGTTTTTATATATATTATAAAATAAAATAAAATAAAATGTATAAATGCAGTTACAATTTTTATTTCTAAAATATAAAATAAAAAGTTATGCGCAAATACGAAGATTATATAGCGAGTTTCTCAAAATGTTAAAGTAAGTCCTTCATGAAATACAAAGTAGTCATATTTTGTTAAATTGTAATTTGTCAGTAAATGTACATACTTATATCTTGCTGTGGTCTTAAACGTGGTACAGAGACTGATCTTCGTGGATGAGATTTTGCTGCCCTGATTCTTTCCTCCTCTGCACTCCTCTTTCTCTCTCTTAGTCCTCCTCGGCTGGTTGCAGTTTGCTCCAAAAACCTGCAATGCATCCGATTTTAAGAGTCACAAAGAGCAGTTATAGGATGTGTAATTCAGAGAAAGAAATATCTGTAATATATTGATCACTGAGAAGGTATTTGATTGAAATGAAGAGGTGTTGCAGACAGAGTTACCTGAAATTATGCTGTAGAGGTGTAGATGTGTCAGGAGGATTAGAGTTTCTAAAGTCCTCCAGGACAGGTGGGGTCACTCCAACAGGAATCGGTAGACTAGTCACCCTGACACTTCCTTCTAAGCATTCCCTGAGTCTGTCCACCTCTTCCTGCAGAGACTGGATGGCCTCACTGATACAAAGAAATGTGATTCCACATTGCTGAAACAACTCATATACAACTGCATATAAACATCTGTGGTCACAGGAAGAGGTTAATTGGGATATTTTGTGAAATATTCTGTATACTGTATTATAAAATATATGATATTTGAAAATGTGACAAAACAGCATGGATTATTTCTGTGAATTTTACCACACACAATGCAGAGCATACTGTATGCAGCTGAAAGAACAAGCCTGTCATGAGAATTCACTTGAACCCTTTATTTAGTACAAAAAAAGTTTTTAATTGACCAACTTGATTAAATGTTGTAAATATACACACATTTAGAATATAACGGCTCTAACAAAAACAAACATGTTACATCGCTAGTTGCACTTTTTAATTGTTTTGCAGCTGAGAGTATGAACTGTAATAGTTTTGCAACTGGACACTTTGTCCATTCCTGCTGGAAATAATAGCTAGATGGACCATTTCATCTTTGGCATAGAGAACCTTAAAACACATTTTAACGAGGCCTCATCTAACTATAGAACAGTGTTTGCTTTTGGAAACTCTTGGCTCAGAGAACTTAACTACGTTTCTCTATATAATTTTTGAAGTCTTTGTGTAAAAAGTTATAGGTTGCATTTATTAATTCAGCAGCTGACTTGTTCAGTGACAGCAGTTTTCCAAAATATATCCAAAGTCAATGTGACAAACAGAGATTTCTTTGGATTCCCTAAATAGTTTCACAATGTTGTGTACTGTAGAAGGGAAAATATCTTCTTTTTGAATGGACTGACAGTTCTCTCATGAAGTTTGACACAAAGAAGTGAGCCCTTAAACACTCACTTATTTTCACTTTACCATCTTATAGTGAAATGTTATTGTGAAAACCTTTTACTCTCATTTTGCTTTGTCCCAGTCCGGATGCTACCATCATTACATGGAAATTACCATTTATATTTAAAAAATGCATTCAAGTTGGTCATTTAAAAAAATGAAAGCCATATTTTGTAGTAAAATAAAGCTTCGAAGTTTTATTGCATTTTACAAAATGTCCCTTTTTTCCTAAATTGATTCTGTGTAGGCTTTATACATTCTCACAGTTAACACGCTGAATCAAGCAAATCAGAGATGAGAAAAAAATCATGAAGAAATATAACTTAGTGCTTTTAAGGATTAAAAAAGCTATTTAATTTGCTATTTAATTGAGGCAGAATTTATTGCCCCACTGGGGACTTTTCCAGTACTATACTGCAGTGCAACCCTTTCAGTCACTCCACCTAACAGCATAAATCTGGGCTTGTTTGTGCTGGTATTGCTATGGCAGCCAAAAAGACACTCACTGGTGATTCGTCAGCTGGACAGAACTTTGGGCTTTGAGGTGGTCACCATGGTGATAGGGTACAGCGGGGAAGGGGCTTTTGTGATAAGAGACATTCACATTAGCTGGTTGTGCGTACTGGGCAGCCTGTCGTCTTTCCTCTACTGATAAGGATTGCGCTAAGGAGATAATATTTTGAAAGAAACACAGAAAGAAATAGAAAGAGAACAATCGTGAGAGACGGAGGAAGAGTATTTGGTTCAGCATGCACCAAATTATCACAATTACTCCCCTTAAAACAGACACTTACCCTCCTCACCTTCTAAAGAAGCATTTTGCAAGCACACGTTTTATCACAGTATCTGAATTTTTATACAGGATTCAAAAAGGGATCTGTTTTGCCTTCATGGCCCACTGTGCGTGTAACTCACCGCAGTCGCTCAGTTGCTCCAGCTCACTGGAGAGCCAGGGAGGGATTGGGCCACCAGGCCAATGAAGAGAGGAACTTGTAGCAGAGGGACTGGGAAGGAAACATCTGACTGGCTCTCTTTTTTTCTCTTTGAACCTTGGACCTCCTCCAGAGTGACCTGGAGAGGCCTGGGCGTGTGCTGGGGATCCAACAACAGACTGCCCACTAACAGACACTGTCTCAGGTTTAATTTTGCATTTCTTTTGTGTGACAGATGGCTTAGTCACCCTGGAGGAGACAGGAAAAAAGCCACAGTTAGAGCAAACACACACACACACACACACACACGCATGCATGAGCACTCACACACAACATAACAAAACACATTAGACTTTTATCATGAATTGTCTTTGTTTTTTATGTACATTTTTAGTAGCAGGACATATCAATGTTATATTATGATCAGTTATCCAATCCAATCCATCTTTATTTCTTAAGCAGCGTTAGAAAACAAATATCTGGAAGTGCTACTTTGGTGTAGAGAAAATGCATTCCTCTTGTGCATAATCTATACAAAAGTGTGAAAAAATCATCAAGAAGCACTCAAGAAGGAAAATGTGTGTTAAAAAGCCTTTATTAGACTTGGCTATGAATTAATATGCCTACATGCCTTGAAGGACGCTAATTTTTTAAAACTTTTTTTTTATATTTCTTAGACACTTTTAGTGCTTTACAGGTTATAGGATATAAATAAATAAATAGTATATATATATATATAAATAAATATAAATGGTAATTTCCATGTAATGATGGTAGCATCCGGACTGGGACAAAGCAAAATGAGAGTAAAAGGTTTTCACAATATATATATATATATAATTTGTTTTACTAAATATTTATATACAGACAGATTTTTTGGAATAAATGTTGTATGAGTAATCATGCAAATTAGATTGCCCTGTGCTGCCCTTCACATAATATGAAAATAAATGTTTTAGCTCTTTTAGTAAAATATAAATGCAGGAAGACCCATTTAACTAATTTTTTCCATCTGTTTTCAGGATCAGGATATTTTATGCTAAAATTGTATGAAAATACACACATATGCTCACTCTAAAATACTAGAATATACAAATGGATAGAAAAAAAGATTTTGGTCAATTTTCTGTGAGCTCTGCAGTGAAACTGCAGCTTACCTTACTGCCCTCTGCTGGACAGGACTGTGCACTGCAGGAGTGAGTTGACTTTTCTCTGAGCCAACAAAGCCACTGTCCGTCTCAGGAGATATGACCCCATCCTACAGAACATCACAACTCTGCATCATAAATTTATTTTCATCTGTAGTTTTCAAAATATTTGTCTCACTTCTATCAATTTACTATACTGAAACATGTAATATCACATCATTAAAATGAAATAAGGGTCAATTTAGGAACTGACCTGAAGGGGTGCTTTCAGGACTGTGTTGCACTCTTTAGAGGCACCTTTACCCAGGCTGCCATGGTACGCTCTGCTACATGCAGATTTCTTCCCTCTGTCTTGCTGCCTTGATAACACCTTGGTGGCAAGAGGGGCTGCTGGGAGTCTGTCCATAGAGTTACAAACATGTGAACTAGAAAACAGAGACAGACAGACAGACAGACAGACAGACAGAGAGAGAGAGAGAGAGAGAGAGAGAGAGAGAGAGAGAGAGAGAGA
>JBBIGC010000024.1:12490779-12502940 GCA_037576955.1 Lepidarchus adonis
TGTGTGTGTGTGTGTGTGTGTGTGTGTGTGTGTGTGTGTGTGTGTGTGTGTGTGTGTGTGTGTGTGTGTGTGCATGCCCCTCCCCACATACAGAGCACATAACACACTAGTATTCTGTAAATGCACAATGCAGCACCATCGGAGCAGCATGACAGAAGATGATATTAAATGGTTAGGAGACATTGCTGCAATACAGGAAGCGTGAAAGAGAGAGAATGACAGCAAAGAGATGGTAGTAGAACAATGGAAAAGTTGTAAACAATGACCATGTGTAGAAAATGAGTTTGGGGGAGACTGTAGTGAAGCACAGAGATAGGAGAAATCATAAACAGCAGAATCACCCACACAAGTAGAGCTGCAGAATCCAACACTGAAAGACTTGTACTATCCATGCAGATTTGTCTAAATTTCACATATATAAACAAATATTTGATCACATATTTACTGTACCACAAAAGAACATTTATGTGATGCTGGACTACTGTGTTAAAATGCATGTAATTTGTTACATTAACTACATTAGTAACTCTACAGAAATTTCTCCACTATGTTGACCAAGGAACTTTTAGTTCCAGGTCCTTCATTTTATAAAATATATATAAAAATATGCTGTAAGAAATGTGCTGAAAAGATTTCCAATCATACATGCCAGTATTATGACAAAAGCAGAAGGTATGACAATATTGTGCCTCAACCTATATTTGTTAAGTTCAGCTGATAACTGATAAAACTGATAACTGATAAAAGCCAATACAAGCAGAGATGCAAGTAATGAAAGAATGGCAAAAAGAATGGCCAACAGTTGCTATGTGAAAAATATCTTGTGGCAGAAGCAAGGGTAGGTCAGTTAGCACGGACACTTGGCACAGGAAGATGTAAACAGAAGAACAGAGGAAGTTAGGGGAGTTTTTTGTAGACACTACACGGTTAGACTGTACCTTCAGTCCTCCACACTCGGCTGCAGATCCTCGGTCTACTCCAGTGATATAAATCCCCAGAGCATACTCGGCCCCACCCCGAATCATCAACCCCAGAGAACGCCCATCATCCAGTACCAAATTAACCTGCAACACAAAGGAACATTGTCATATGAGATATACATATATTTCCTCTTTGTCTTTATCCTGTGTGCACTACCGTTCAAAAGTATTAAATCATTGGCCATATTAATAAACACAGTTTAAAATTTAATCTATTTTTATTAGAATTTTTGAGAAAGTTGATTCTCAGACACCCAACTTTGTCCCTTGTGGACATTTTATATAAACTACCAGTCAAAGGTTTGGACACAATTAAAGTTTTTGCAGTTTTCTGGACTGACTGACTTAAAGTAATGATGGACTGTTGTATCTCTTTACTGTGCTGAACAATTAACTTTAACATTATTTTAATTTAACTTAACTTAAATATTAAATAAACATTTTATTAAGGAAAAAAAGCTGTACATAGGAAAAGGTTACTGTTGCAGCATAAGCTATAGCCGTTAACATTTTTTCAGGACAGGTTACATTGCTGGCACATACAAGAAAAAATCACTCTGTCTTTAATTGCAAGAAGGTTTATTACTTTATACATAAAGTCAAAAAGCACAGAGAGAAGAGAGAGCAGTGGAGCCACAGTAACACACCTTGTAATTATTTAAAATGGGTGATGGTCAAAATTAAACACCAATACACATAATCAGCTGAAAATTGGTCAAGCCTTGTACAAACCCAATTCCAAAAAAGTTGGGACACTGTACAAATTGTGAATAAAAACAGAATGCAATGAAGTGGACGTTTCAAATTTCAATATTATAATCAGAATAGAATATAGATAACATATCAAATGTTGAAAGTGAGACATTTTGAAATGTCATTCCAAATATTGGCTCATTTTGGATTTCATGAGAGCTACACATTCCAAAAAAGTTGGGACAGGTAACAATAAGAGGCATCAATCACAACATCATGGCTGTGTAGGAGAAAGATCTGGGTACTGAAATGGCCACCCTGCAGTCCAGATCTTTCACCCATAGAAAACATGTGGTGCATCATAAAGAGGAAGATGCGACAAAGAAGACCTAAGACAGTTGAACAACTGGAAGCCTGTATTAGAAACGAATGGGACAACATTCCTATTCCTAAACTTGAGCAACTTGTTTCCTCAGTCCCCAGACGTTTGCAGACTGTTATAAAAAGAAGAGGGGATTCCAAAGAGTGGTGAACATGGCCTTGTCCCAACTTTTTTGATATGTGTTGATGCAATGAAATTAAAATCAACAAATTTTTCCCTTGATATATGATATATTTTCTCAGTTTAAACATTTGATATGTCATCTATTTTGTATTTTGAATAAAATATTGAAATTTGAAACTTCCACTTTATTGCATTCTGGTTTTATTCACAATTTGTAGAGTGTCCCAACGTTTTTGGAATAGGGTTTGTAATTGATAATGACAGCAACAATATACAGTATTCAATGGAAAAACAATGTGGAAAAAATTATCTTTTAAACAAGAAACCACCTTCATTCTCTCAATAGAAAAGACAACAGGAGTCATGTATTTGCAGCCCACCAAACATGCCCTCAGAACCAATCACATTGCTGCTGTTTGCCCTCTTCATTATGGGGTCACTAGAATGGAGACTCAGAAATCGATGCAGTCCGATGCACTGCTTGAGGCCTTTAGCCTTCGCCATCAAGCACCAGCAAACTGTGTAGCAAGCCTAACAGCTCCTAGCGGTCTGCTAAAGGTTAGCACTAGCCATCCCTGAAAGGTCAGTATGGAAGCTAAACTGCATTATCTGGTGTGTCATGGTTTATAATGCCATACATTTATAAAAGTCTCCACTGTGAGTTATAGATTGGATTTCTGAGGAAAGCAGCATTAGCTAAATAGATTTCAAATTCCACTAGGGCTCTCAGCGTTTACTGGAACTGTTGTTGCATACCTGGGAATTTGTCAGCTTTACCTTATAAATTGCTTTGCTCTGAAATACAGGTGAACATTTTGTATGAGTAATGAATAAGAGTAAGAACAGGGATTTTTTGGTGTGCTACGCAGTCCCACTGGAGCCAGAGAGCTAGACTATGCTCTAAACCTCTAATAAATCAAAGTTCTCACAAGCCACTGACAGATTTACACCTAAATGAGTGAGTCATAAAACTCTCCCTATAATCATATTTAGCAGATTCTGGCAGTCAGATGGAGACAAAGAATAAACAGCTGTAAGTCAGATTTAAAAGACAGATGAATAAATATTGAGCTAGGAGAGAAGCTGAGAAGAAAGAAATGGAAAATATAAAAAGTTGCGGCAAACTTGATAGCATGATTTTTAAAAAAATAATTCTTAGTCCTAGTCCGACCTAATGGTAAAAGCCATAACATGAAATCATTGAATGGAAACATACATTTTCTTTTAAAATATATTGTTACATTAGCAAGCCCAGACCATGTTCCATTACACTTTAAACAGGGTCTAAGTTTGTAGAAAATAAAATAATAATAGCTGATCTATTTGAAATGCACATTGAATTCACAGGCATGCATCTCAAAATGCTTCAAAAGTAGAACTGAACTGAACAAGCACACACTAATCAGAAAACTACTAAAAATTATTCAAAAAGAAATAAGCAAATGTTTAACTTCTAAAAGAAAAATATAACCACTGCCATAATGTAAGAAAAATCATATAAAAGCACCCTGAACCAAAAAAAACAAGATAATGGCAGAAAAGGTCATATTGATAGTGGCAACATTACAAATACTATAAATTTAAAGAAAGATATAAACTGGACCATAGCTGAAAGGCTGGTGAATTGTTGACACTAACCAAGGAATTATTTACATATTTTTTGTCTTCTCCTTTCAGAATATATTAAAATCTTAATACACTCAATACGAAGGATACACTACATTAAACATTGCAATGGTTTTAGAACAAAACTGGTGTCAATAGGCCATTAATCAGGGTAAAATATAACATCTTTTATGTATTTGAACCGGTCCAAATACAAGGTGTATATATTAATACACATTAATGATCATGTTTTCATGTTCCCATCCCAATGTCAGTTGCACATTTTCAAATGGTCATTATTTTCTATTTTATTAAGATTCAAGTAATTATTTTTCACTTTGTTTTTCATGTACTCAGTACAAATACATGTAGTTACATCTTCAGAGGAAACAGAACTGCTTAGTGATTTTGTCTATCCAAGTGTTCCTATGAAAAAAATTTAAATGGTCTTTTCACAGGCTCACTGACAATTCTTCTGCCTTTTTACTCATCAAGAGCCCAATCAAGTGAGCATTATGTGACCAGGCATTATCAGCCTGGCTTCAGCCAGCCTCCCAATGCACACTCTTTCTGTCTCAATCATTAGCAGCTAAGACTTTCACTGCTGCACCTTGACCCTGTTTCTGTTTATGGAAGAGACGATCCTTCAATGCAGCATTGCTGTTCTCCAGGTCATCTCCTGAGTTTCTTATCTGAGTTGAATTAAGTTTAATTCTGTAGCTACCTTTGGACAAATCAGATCAGTTTAAATACAGTACCAGCTTAGTTAAACTTCACCTTTACTCACTGTCTCACTATAATACACTTTGTTATAATGCACATGGTTTATGACAGCAGTTATACAGGGGTCCAATAATTCTATCAGCTGTCTTCTTGTAAATATTGACTGTGTTGTGCAAAACTGGGTTTTTCTTTTGAATATACAGGAAAATGAGGAGCAGAACAGGTTGTTGTACGTTGTATACAAGCTTTGTTGAATATAATTAATAAATACATATTAACTGGAACTTTGACAAAAAAAGCATTTCACTAGCAAGCATAAATGCAAATGAGATAAAATCTTATCCAGATACTATTCACAAAAATGTCTCAATTAGCCATAGAAATTAGCCTTGCCTATGAGATATGTTCTAACATTTGATCATTTTGATAATATTTGAATGATCTTGCTGCATTGTTCTGTGACAGAATACATCAATGCCATTTTTAATTGAATCTTTTAAATTTTGGTATTTAGTGTAAGGGTGTTGCTTTAATAAAAAGTATATGTATAATGCAAATATGTTTACAATTACTTAGCAAAAACCTGTTAATGTGTGGTTTCTACACTATAATAACTAAGTCTGATCCTTTGTAAGATTCACTTTTACAGAAAAAACTGACTAACTGTGGAACAGGTAACATGAGTTACAATCTGTGCTGAACACCTTGTCCACAAAAAACGTCGTAAAAAGACACACAGAACATTACATCCTTACACTGAAAACCTCCAAGCATTTTTGTCATTTTAACACAGATAGCTTAACTCTGTCTGGCTGCTAACAGATAGCTTGCTCCTTCGAAGTCATTTACTCTAGGCTTAGAAAGAAGTGCTGTCCATTCATCATTGCTGAACTTCAGAGATAGATTTAAGTCCAGAAATCTCAGTTGCATACAGTGTGTAAAGGATGGCCTAAAGGAGAGTGAACAGCCATTTACAGCTCCTCTTGTCTAGACCCTGCTACCCATTTACATAATTACAGACGGGCCACATTAGAGTCTTGCCAAACCTTCTGAATGGCTCCTGGTTAAACTAACACATTAGTAGAGAAATTCCTAAACTGTGCCACTCTCCAAATTAATATGCCCATGCACTGTTTCAAAAATCTCCACTCTCTATTTTCATTTTCCATTTGCTGCCATATGAGTTCATTCTTACATCTCTGTTTTCTAAGCTAAAGGTTTATGGCAAAATGCAGATGTTTTAAAGGAGAATTCCATTGGTTTCTCAAAATCTAAATCAGAATAAAAAAAATCCTGGATCCTGGAGGAAGGATTTTCTGTGGTGTTCTCAGGCTGGTTAGTCTACTACTGAAGAGGCTTTTCAATCCCACCACACTGGTATGTAATTAGCAAAATAGACTGTAGTTTGCTCAATATCTTCTGATCTGCCACAATCTCTTGGTGGTCCAATGCTGCTCCCAAAACATAGCCGGCCTTCCTATTTAGTTTGTTTAACCTGCACTTATCGGCTACTTTCAGGTTGCTCCCCCAGCACCACGGCATAGAAGATGCCATTGGCCACAAGTAATTCATAGAACATCTGTAACATGATGTTACAAACCCTGAAGGACCTTCCTGCACATGGCCACTGCGTTCTGTGACCAATCTAGTTTAGGTACTGGTTCTGAATGATCTCTGAGTTGTAGCTGAAGTCCATTGTATAGAGAGTAAAGAGTAATGGTGACAAAACTGTTCTCAACACCGGTGCTACAAAGAACTGTGTTGTATGTACAGTCTGGGAGCTGCACATACTATAGTCTCTCTGACAGGTGGCCCATGATCCACGAGACCAAAGGAGTATCCCCTGCATAGAAGACAGCTTTCTCTCTAGACAGGCACTGGAGAAGTCAAAGAATATAATCCTTAGAGTTACTCCAGGCTTGTCCAGGTGGCTATAGTCAGAAGGGTCACTTGGGAGTGACTTCTTTGGGGGAACATACACACAATGGTGATTGCTTGTGAGAATTCCCTGGACATGTAGTACTGCCATAGCCCCACAACAAGCAGTTCAATAAGAAGAGCAGTTGTTCTTAGTATATAAAGTGTAATTAACAATGTGAATGTTACAGCATACTAAAAATTGTATCTGTTTAAGAATGTACTTGGTGTTGGTAGGCTGTAATATGGTGTAACATTTAAAAAATTTTTCATAGTTAAAGAAGTCCAAATAAATTATGTTTTTGGCCAGTTTCTCACAGCATTCTGTAGAATCTAGGCCTCAGCCTGAATTCTCACCTTTTTACACCTCACCACCAGTAGGCCACAAAAGCCTCAGGCCCCGATTGACCTAATGACTCTTACTGTAACAGAAAACTCTGTTCTCTGATTTACACCTAAAATCTTAAGCTTCCGAACATATGACCTTATGTTGTCAGCATCAAGGACGACTCAGTCGTCACCCTAAAGATTAAATTCTCAGTCTCCTATAGAAACCAGACTTCCTGGCACCAAACCCAATGACAGTAACAGCAGGTTGAAACTGGTTTATGGATGAGGAACCACCACTAGCCTAACCAGGTATAAAGACCTCAGATAAATTTCAGTCAGTGTGCTCAGAGATTTCAATACCTATTGACCTCTGTGTGCTGCTTCTCTCCTGCTTAATTTGTATTTTGGGGATCCCCCTCTCAAGCAGGACCTTACTTCTACAACATAACTCTTCATTTGTAAAGACTTATCTCTGTCTTAAATAAAATGTTTGAAAATTAGTTTGGTGAACTGACCTCTCCTGTCAACTGTCATCGCTTCACAAACATCAATTCCCATAGAGAGTTTATCTATACATTTTCACAGAAATTGCCCAGATTTGTTTTTTAGCCATGAAAGTAACTTTTTGCACTGTTACTTAGTTGTATGTATAAATCATGGAATTAACACCTACTTTATTATGTTCTTCTTAACTTTCTCCTGGAATACAGCACTGTTTTAAGGTGTATAATTAATTGTAAACTAAACTAAAGTACACCTTACACACAGAAGTATAGTTTGAAATATGTTCTAAGTAAGGATTAAAGGATTTAAGTAAACACTGAAGGCGTTCAAACACAAGTTTTCCCAGGTTTTATTTACACATTCATGAAAATCAGTATTGTAAACAAAATATATTTATATATTTCTACATTATAAACACAGTATATGCATATATTTTCTTGTTTAAACAACAAATAACTGTATTGAATTAATTGCATCCGCCTCATGTCACCAAACATTTCAAGCAACTGATGCTGATGGTGCAGTGGTGTGCAGTGGTGTATTCACAATGACAGAAAATCACTTTCACTTTCACTGAAATTGTTACGTCTTGTTCATAATACAAGCCTTAAGCCACAATATTCAGATTGCATAGTCGTGTTGGAAATCACAGAAAAAAGCTCAGAATTGTGTGAGGTTAAGGGTGGGTGTCACAGCTGCGGAGCCAGTTAGTAGTGGAGAAATTTGGAGGGGAGGGGAGGCGGGTCAAACCGGAGCTACGTGAGGTAGTCTTGGAACTGTGGGCTTTCACAACTTGGTGAGATCATGACACAATCTGGGGGAGATCAGTGAGAAATCATGAGGGCACAGATCTGTCATATGGTTGTGCACAAGACTCCCAATTACAGGAACACAAGTTTCCTACTGTGAATACCGAACAGATCGCAGAAGTGTCTGTGATCTCCTATTCTTGGAAAAATCTTGTAGTCAGACCAAGGCTTCAGTCTGTCCCAAAATGTAAGTTCTAACAATTGTCCTAGCCCTGCTTTTGGCAGAATTGTTCTGTAAAAGAAAATGTGGATATGTATTGCTTCTAATGGTAAAATATTGATCAATTTGAGAGAAAATATATCATTTTGTCTAATAACACACTATAGTACCTTTATGCATGGAATATATTTTCAATAAAACATTTAACACATAACTTTATTCCTATGCCCCACATGTGTACTTTATATAATACTTATGTCCACAGTATTTTTCCAAAAGGTACGGTGTAGTTTGGCAAACTGAAGTCATCCTCTAATACTCAAGAAATCAAAGAATATTTTTGGCACACCTCACACATAGGGCAAATGTATCCAAATATTGAAAATATTACCTTCATATGCTGTTATGAAATTCTGGGTGTTCTTAGAGACTTACTTTAATGTCACGCTGTTTGCTCTTGGGCTGAATTTACTGGGGCAGCCAGTCCTATTTGCAGTCATTTCAAATCTATGCTGCTTGTAGTTTAATATATTTTTTTACAGTCTAATTTCAGATCATTTAGAAATCTATTTAAATTTAAAAAGACTGGCATTCAAAAACTTTTTCACTCCAAAGCCCTTGGAGAGTAATTTATATCAATTTAGGCATAATGACACTCACACCATACTTCAATAGAGAACACCAGACCCCAGATGTCAGGTTTAAATAAGACTAAGACTTAAATAAGGTTCCACCTACAGAAGCCTCTAATTAAAGTCACCAAATTTAAAAAACCTTATTCTAATTTCATGGAGGTGTGATAAAGTAATGTGTACTTTTTGGGATATGTTTTTGCTTGTTTGCTTTATGAAAATAACTAAAAAGTGTCAATTTAACGTGCATTTATCGGAGTACATCACCTTTCTCTGAAGACACACAAGTATTTGGTCATATTTATATGAAATATTTGCTTGTTCAGATATCTTTAAAAAATCACTCATTTCTATTGGAGGTATTTATTCTTTCATGTGGCTGTAGATGCTGAAAGTTTGCCATTGCCATACCTTCTTCTCGTCGCCTTCCTGCAGTAGCTGCATATGGCTGCGGCGCTGGCTGTCACTCCGGCAAAGGGTGGCACTGTGGTGCTCCACAAGATCTGGAGGAGGTGATACACCACGCCCCTGTGGGTCCACCCAGGTGTAGACGTGATTAGTGACATAACCACCTGGGATACGTCCAACAGAGCGTACTGACATAGACAGCTTCTTATTGCCCTTCAGGACCTGAGACAGGAAACAGAAGCTTAGGTTAGTGGCAGGTGGCAGGAAAGTGAAAGGAACAGTCAGTGAGAAAATATCCGTTCATAAATAAAAGCATCCAAAACAAAACTCTCATGACACTGATCCGATACTTGATCTCCTAGGTGATACTAGCGTTTTTGCGTCTTAAAAGATTTTCTTCTGTTTCATTCCGTCTCTTTGCTTGAAGCCCCCTAGCCATTTTCACACATGAACTATGGACAATGTTTGGACTTGTTTCTCCAATGCCCTTTCACACATGGAGCACACAATTTGCATAATTTTTTTTGTTTCTATTGCCATTCTTTTATTTTTAATTTTTTTAAACTTGTAGGTTAAAAAGTAGTAGGTACGTTTCCTCTTGGTTTAGCAATATACAGTATAGTTAAAGTTATGAGAAAGACTGTAGGCAGGTGACTGCAATAATTTGAATCTTTGTAGAAAATATTTTGTAACTGTTAATGTAAAGAAAACTGTTTTTAGCAGATTTAACATTTAGAAAGAGCTAAATCTACTGTGGTTTTTTAAATATAAAATGTCAAGTTTATTACCTGGTCATGGAGGACAGGTTCCCAGTTTGGCAGTTTTGATTGTGTCCAAACAATAGAATTACCTGTTAACTGCTGGACACCAGACCTTGAGGACTGGAGGACTGGAATGCTGTGTACACGTTTAGGAGAGAATGTGTACTATTTTTCACTTTGCATGCATTACACTGTAAATATGTATGAGAAAAAAAATATTTCATAAATACAACAGCCATACACCAACTTTCCTTTTCAGATTCTGTACATATGTAATGATACTGTTCCAAAAAATCTTCATAAAATTGTGCTGTAACAGTAACAAATGTGGATGCATATCCTTTTCATATATAATGATGAAGCATCACTACTTACAGAAAAGACAAAATACTCTCTTTTCCTTTTAAATGACATGAACTACTTTCATTTTTGTCTCTTATTTACTCCTCTCTTATACACACAGAAAACCAAGCAGACCACAGATCTAGTCTCTGCCACAGACCTTCTGATTGAGGGGCACAGTGATGAACAGAAAGCTCCTCTAGGCTGCGGCTCATTGGTCTCTGATAGTCTGCAATGGCTGCTATCACTTTGCAGATCAAATGTAGTCCACACTCTCCCTGCGTGATGCTACCGCTCCAACAGAGTGTGAAATGATTCCAGATTCTGAACTAACACATACACACACATCCCATGGTGCTGTTAGATACACGGATGGTACCAATCCCACTGGAGGGCTCTGACCACAAGGTTCACCACTCAAGATATAAGAGTAGTGGACAGAAAATTCTGTGTGCTTTAGTTACCAGTGTCTTTTATTCAAATTCAAATCAAATTCAAATTGTATTTGTCACATACACAGTCATACACAGTATGATATGTAGTGAAATGCTTTGACGACCACCCGTGACCTTAAAGATAAACACAATTTACAGACAATTTTAAAGATGTAAAAAACATAACAAGAAATAAATAGAGCAAAATATTTTAAAAACTTCTAAAAATAAATATATAAGAAATATAAAATCTTATCTATCTATCTATCTAACTATCTATCTATCTATCTATCTATCTATCTATCTATGCACCCATACACTTAATCATTCACTATAATTCATAAAAAATAGCAAATGAGAGAGACCTGCAGAACAACAGCAACAAAAAAAATAATTATAATAGTTCTTCACACTCATGTCAGTAATTAGCACATGCTTACATTTGAAATCAAATCAGTGTACTCAGGTTAGGACTCAGAACATAAACAAATACATTTGCAGGGAAATGTCAGATGTTAACTTAAGTGATGCAAGTCTATGAAGAAATATACTATTCATATAAAAAAGCAACATGTACATCATAAAAAAACGTAATGTGTTTATGCTGAAGAAACAGCACTGGGTTACTCTTTTCATACACCTCAGACTTGCAAAAACTGGTGCTTCAGAGCTATAAAATGCAGAGCTAAAAGAAATGAAAAGGTAAAAGCTCTGGAATGAACAAAAGCTAGAGAGTATATATGTGGGGAGAGGTAAAAGAGCACCAGACAGAGAGAGAGAGAGAGAAAGAGAGAGAGAGAGGCATGCTGTGCCCCTGCAGTGAATCGTAATAAATAAAAGGAACCGTGGCAGCAATGAACTTAATGTGCGACTGTACTCCAAAGCGGTGCCTGGGACATTGGCTGATAGAGTGTGTCAACAAATGAACAAACAGAAAACAGCACAGGGTAGAATACTGTAGTGGAGGATGAACGTGCCCAGCAGCATTATTACAGGGGGAACACAAAAATGCTTGAGAAACACTGTATTAAGGCCAGCAATGTTAAAAAATGTGAGGAGAAGGAGACACTGCACTGAAGCAACTCACTCTGCTCCGATGCTAAATAGCAGCAACCTGCAGAATCTCAATACCCAAACTGGATCCTAAATCATCAATGCATTATTCACCCAAAAATGAATATATAATTCAGATTGCATTTACATAATCTTTTTGCCTTGATGGTGCATTTGTGTGTGTGTGTGTGTGTGTGTGTGTGTGTGTGTGTGTGTGTGTGTGTGTGTGTGTCAAGTCAAGTCAAGTCAATTTTATTTATAGAGCGCTTTTTACAACTGACATTGTCACAAAGCAGCTTTACAGA